>JACXGJ010001654.1:0-79029 GCA_016801105.1 Esox niger
ACGTGTTTTTTCCAACTGCCGACGGTGTCGCCATTTCTCATTTCACCCGTTTTTGTGCGTACGCCTGGGTCAGAGCTTGCGTGAAGGACCGCACATTTTACCGTCAAGTTTGCTTTTTATAAATACCAACTATTGCGTAGAGAGCGGCGTACGCCTTCTTTTGTGCGTACGCAACGTTTATAAATGAGGCCCCTGGAGTTCACCTGCTCCTGTCACCATACTGCTCCCCCTCCCAGTGAAAACACCGGGGCTGATCTATGATACTTGATTGCACTAGACTAGACTAGCAGTAATGAAAGAATGTACTGCTGCACATGTATACTAAATATATACATTTGTCCTCAAAAGTTTGCATACCCATAGAGAATTGTTGATATATATCTCTGGAAAAATATTTGAGACTAAAATCAACATCTCTACATGTATCGCAGCCATTCCATTCCACTGTCTGTTAAATTCCAACACAGGCATACCTCATTTTACTTAATGAGGCACTGTTTAGATGATTACCTGAACCAAATCTAATTTAATGAGGAAAAGTATAAAAACCACTTCTGTGGTCATCAATATCATCTTGCAATAGATGGCAAAACAGTGCAAGTAGTACCTCAAAGGTCATTTGAAATTTTAAAGAATAACTATTCAGCATAACAAAAGTGTTGTTGAGAAAAGCTTTGAGTGAGGAAAAGGAAGGTTAAATTCTGGCTTTACTGGCAGAGGGATACAGTGAGCATCAGGTTGCTCATTGGCGGTGGGTCATAAGAACAAGGTCAAGCAACAGACATTGGGGACAACAAAGTTACAGACTGGCAGGGGGCAAAAACGTTTTTCCACTGATCGAGATGACGATCAACTCATTCAAATGTCGCTTAACAACCATAGGATGACATCAAGAGACCTACAATAAAATGGCAAACAGCAGCTGAGGTGAAGTGCATGGCGAGGATGGTTTGAAACAGGCTCCTAAGGGCAGGGCTGAAGTCATGCAAAGATAGAAAAAAGCCCGTCAACAATTACAAGAAAAGAAGAGCCAGGTAAAGTGCATGAGGATTGGGCCGTAGAGGAATAGTGTAAGGTCAAGAGGAAGATGAAGATGGTCACACCATCAAACAAAGCCAAGCTACTTGAATTTTTGTGCCAGGAGTGGCATTAAGTCACTCAACAGCAATGTGACAGACTGGTGAAGGCCATCGCCAAGACAAATGAAAGCTGTGACAAAAAATCTGGGTTATTCCATCAAGTATTGATTTCTGAACCCTTCCTAAATTAAAACATTAGTATTTTATTGTTGAAAAATGAAAATGAATTTGTTTTCTTTGCATTATTTGAGGTCTGAAAACAATGCATAGTTTTTGGGTTAGACCAGTTGTTATTTTCTACAAATATAGACTCTAAATGACAATATTTTCATTTGGAATTTGGGTGTAATGTTGTCAGTAGATTATAGAATAAAAGAAAAAGGTTCATTTTACTCAAACACATACAGTGGATATAAAAAGTCTACACACCTCTGTTAAAATGCCAGGTGTTTGTGATGTAAAAAATGAGACAAAGATAAATCATGTCAACTTTTTCCACCTTTAATGTGACCTATAACAAAGAACAATTCAAATGACAAAGAATCTGGAATCTTCAAGGGTAAAAAATATAAAATTTTAAACGTACAATAACTGACTCCTCCTTAAATAATTATGGTCCCCAAAATCTCAGTTGTTCTGCGAATGTCCTGAACCTCCCTGACTAGGTGTCAATGGGGACACTGGAACTTTTTGATCCCGTATCACTCAACACATTCACAAAATTTGTAATGAGTTCTAAACCCACAAATTGTCAGCTAGACCAGATTCCAACAAAATTACTTTAAAAGATATTGGTTGATTCTTGGCAATCTGGGTGGATAGATTTCCTGCCACAGTATCACCGGACCTCGCTGTCTGAGCCCCAAGGTCTTACACTGCTAACTTATTATGCTGGGGAAGTAGGATCAATTCTCCTTCTCCATTATAAATCCTTGTTGATCTAATCCTTGTAGACGTTTTCAATTTAGGAGGACATGAAGTCTTGGCCCACCCCTGCAGAGTACCAGGCTTGACTTGTTGCTGTCCCTGTCTAAAGTCCTCCTGGTTGTGTTGCAGATCAAGACGATACCTGACGATTTTCAGCTGCCACTCTGCTGACCCCCCTCCCCTCCGGTTGTCCCTGTCCGATCTGGACTTGGTTTAAATAGACTTTGGACTCAGCCCACATGCATTCAATAATTTTTACAATTTGGACTCTTAATATGTCCACAGCCAGAAGAGGACTGGTCACCCCTCTGAGCATGGTTCCTCTCTAGGTTTCTTACTAAATTTCGGCCTTCTTAGAGTTTTTCCTAGCCACTGAATTTCAAAACTACTGTTGTTTGCTCCTTCAGATTTAAGGCTGGGTGTTTTTTAAAAGCCCTTTGTGACAACTGCTGATGTAAAAAGGGCTTTATAAAATACATGATTTGATTGATTGAAGTTAGATAACAGAATGGCACATTCATAACATAAAACATGGCTAAAGAAAAATAATTAACTAACCCCTGTTCAAAAGTTTCCATACCCTTACCCGTAATATTGCGTATTGCCCTGCTTTAGCATCATTGTCAGCATGCAGTCTTCTGTAATATCTGTCTATGAGGCCCTGAATTTTTGAAGGTGGTATAGCTGCCTATTTGTCTTGGCAACATGCCTCCAGGTCATGAAAAGTCTTTGGTTGTCTTGCATGAACAGCACATTTGAGATCTACCCAGAGTTGCTTGATGATATTAAGGTCGGGAGACTGATGGCCACTCCAGAACATTCACCTTTTTCTGCTGTATAATTTGGAGAGTCAACTTGACCTTGTGCTCAGGGCTGTTGTCATGCGGGAAAGTCTAAGAGCATCCCATGTGCATCTTTCGTTGTGTAAGAATGCACATTTTATCTTCTGATAACATGTTGCATTCATCTTGCCATCAATTTTCACAAGATTCCCTGTGCCTTTAAAGCTCACCACCCCAAAACATCAGTGTGTCACCACCATGCATCACAGTGGGGATCATATTATTTTCCATATTGCCTCGTTAACCCCTCTCCAAACATAGCGCTTATAGTTGTGAACCTACAGCTCTATTTTGGTCTAATTTTTCTTAATTATGTGATGGTGAGGTGACGGACTGCTCCGCCATCTCCCGTATTCTCCACCTTCCCACTTGCCATGAACTCATCCCGGTCCCCTTCAATTGTCTTGTCTCCAATTGTCTCTCACACCAGGTCCCAATTAGGTCATCAATATGTGTTTAAATGTTCCTCTTCTGCTCCCCTCATTTGTCAGTCATTGTTCCATGTCAGTGTGTTGTCCCTGTGGTGAGTTTCTGTTTATGGTTTACTTTGTACTTTTTCATTAAGCAAGTGCTCAGTGTTTTTGTTCTGTCTTTATATATAATAAAGAGCACACCAACCGTTACCTCTGCCTACGCCTGGTCCGCTTCAACCCACTACACACCAGTGACAAATTACAGTGTGCCAGAAGCTGTGAGGCTTGTGAAAGTCTTTTCGGACATATTGTAACCAAGCTTTTTTGTGGAATTGTCACAGTAAAGGCTTCCTTCTGGCAACTCGACCATGCAGCTCATTTTTGTTTCAGTATCGTCGTATTATGCTCCTTGAAACAACGACACCATATCCTTTTCCATCTTTATGAATTTTCATTACCTTGTTACACAGGTCTTTTGACAGTTCGGGTGTGGTTAATTCACCCTTAATTTCTATTTTCAGCTCTGTGTGTCACCTTGTGCATCTGTAACACGGCCAAACATTCAAGGCTATGGAAACTTTTGATCAGGGCCGTTTGGGTGATTTCTGTTATCACTATGACTTACAAAGGAGCCAAAGAGATAGAGATGTCGAATCTAGAATTACTGTAGATCAACTATAATATCAACACAATGTGGTGGTTGTCATATGTGATAAACAGTTGTAAATAAAATGTTGTTAGTATATTAAATTGCCCATCTATTTATATCATCAGTATATTCAGCGTTTGTGTATTTCAAGCAATATAAGGCATTTATTTTCAGGATCCATTGATTTATACTTCTGCACTTAGTAGAAAAATATGAACAATGTATCAAAGTAAAGTACTGCGTTTTTTCCCTCAGTGCTTAAATTAATCCTTAGAGAACTCCCAACATAGTTATATTGCCCACTGGAAAGACTTACCCTACCAAACTATGAACACATATACAGCTCTGGAAAAAATGTAAAGACCACTGCACCTTTTTTTCTTCCCAAAAACGTTGGAAAGGAAGGTTTTCAGTGAGGAACAGAAGGGTTAAAATTAAGAGACCACTGCAAATTTAATGCGCTGTTCCTCACTCAAAACTTTGGAAAGGAAAGATAAAGGTGCAGTGGTCAAACATTTTTCCAGAGCTGTTCATTGAAGTGTAGAACATGTACAGTATATTTATTAGCAAAACATTTCCCTCTCCGTTTTCTGTAGCTGAATTTGTATAAATAAAGTGGATAAAAACAACATTAGATATGACACCCGTGAATTTCGACTTGTCACCCCATGAAACATTTTCTAATAACACCACTGGTGCTCATATCCAGGCAAAGACCTAGATAGGACACCTGCCGGCTTGGCCACAGTGCGCTCTTTGATTAATTTTCGACCAGGCCCAGTCATGTGAACAATGTCACCAGCAGGGTCATGTGGGCCGTCATCTGCTCCGCTGACAAAGCCAGGATCAATAAGTTGTCTATATAAGCTAGAACTCTGGTCCCATCTGTGTAAAGGATCCAGCACTGATTCTATGCATTTGGAAAAGGTGCGCGAAGCCAGAGTGAAACCAAATTGCACTCGTACGCTGTTCCCTGAAAGGTGACAAACTCTCTGTGGTGATGAACTATCAGCACCTGAAAGTATGCACCCATCACGTCTATGCTCGTGCAAAAGTCACCTGGGAAAACAGACCTTATCCAGGACCCTGATATGCTTCTTCCTGAGCCACTCCTTTGTTGCCAGAGCCATGTATTTTGTGTCATTGTCATGCTGAACATCCATTCACGACCCATTTTCAATGGAGGTTCTCACCCAAGATGAGAACCTCCATTCTCACCTAAGATGAGAACTTCCATTCTCACCCAAGATGAGAACCTCCATTCTCACCCAAGATTTGACAGTACATGGTCTCATCAATCATCCCTTTGATGCAGTGAAGTTGTTCTGTCCCCTTAGCAGAAAAAAAAACCCAAATCATAATGTTTCCACTTCCATGTTTGACAGTGGGGATAGTGTTCTTGGGATCATAGGCAGCATTCTTCCTCCTCCAAACATGATGAGCTGAGTTGATGCCAAAGAGCTTAAATTTGGTCTCATCTGACCACAACTATTTCACCCAGTTCTCCGGTGAATCATCCCAATGTTCATTGGCAAACTTCAGATGGACAGGGGGACCTTACGTACGCTGCAGGATTTCAGTCCTTCACAGCATAATGCGTTACCAAAAGTTTTCTTGGTGACTATGGTCCCAGGTGCCATGAGATCATTTACAACATCCTCCCGTGTAGTTCTGGGTTGATTCTTCACCATTCTCATTGCAACTCCATGAGGTCAGATCTTTCATGGAGCCCCAGACCGAGGGAGATTGACAGTTCTTTGTGTTTCTTCCATTTGCAAATAGTCGCATCAACCTTCTCACCAAGCTGCTTGGCGATGGTCTTGTAGCACATTCCACTTTTGTGTAGGTCTATAGTCTTGTGCCTGACACCCTTGGACAGCTTTTTGGTCTTGGCCATGGTGGAGAGTTTGGAATCTGATTGATTGATTGCTTCTGTCTACAAGTGTCTTTTATACAGGTAATAAACTGAGATTAGGAGCACTCCCTTTAGGAGTGTGCTCCTAATCTCAGCTCGTTGCCTGTATAAAAGACACCAGGGACCCCGAAATCTTTACTTATTTTACTCATTAAAATGCAAATAAATTTATAACATTTCTGAAATGCGTTTATCCTGATTTTTTACTGTTATTCTCTCTCACTGTTCAATAAACCTACCATGAAAATTATGGATTGATAATTTCTTTGTCTGTTGGCAAATATACAAAATCAGCAGGGGATCAAATACTTTTTTCACTCGCTAGTTATTAGTGAACAATGCAAGTATTTTTTATGTTTACATTTTTATTTCGGATCTCTGTTGAAAGTCTGTTGAATGTCTGAATATAAAACAAACTTTACCTCTGTGACATTCCAGAGGGTTGTGCATATAATTCACAAACTAACACAACATTTGACTTTGAGTTGCAGGCATTTTTCAAATGCAAGTCACATAATTTAAGCACATAATAAATCTATATATACACCAATCAAAAACAAACAATAGTGATGGTGACATACTGTACAGGATGACACCATAAGCATTATAAGGAAACAATGCATTTTTTATTTAAAAACGATTGTTTACTTAAATTGTAGATTTGTTTATCTTTTAGTTTATTTGATTTTGTTTTACTTAGCTTAGCTCCTATTGTTTTAATTTTCCACTGGCTTTGGCAAGGCAACATATGTTTCCAATGCCTAAAATTTAAATTTTAACTCCAGACAGACGTGTGAACAATACCTGGAGTGGGACACGTTCAACGTGGCTTTATTTTGGGTGTATCAAAGTTTTTAAAAGGAGGGGAGTCGGTAAAAAGTTTGAGGGTGAAGAGAACAGATGTCTTAACTTTCAAGACATCACTAAAAAATCGGGAAACTAGGTGTTTGAGTGTTTTCATTTCTTAGGAATACAGGATTTATGGACAGGATTCGCTGATTTTTTAGGATTAATAATGGGAACAAAAATGGGAAAGGACACCTCGTATATTGGAAGAGTTTAGGTAATTATTGTCGGAATTTCTAGAAGTGTATTGATTAAGGGGATTAATAAAGCATATTGGGATTTTGGGTTTATATAATTTCTGTCCTACACAGTAGGTGGCGATAATGTTCCTTTGCTAACCACCGAAAGAAATCCACTGAAGAAAACAAGACATTCGATAATCGGAAACTGCCAGTCAAAATTACAGGAAGTTGTCTTTTGATGCTCATACAATTGCATATTAGATAAATTGCATCGGTATTTCTGTTTATAGTTAGCGTTTCTGTGCGTGTGTTATTGTGCCTCGCATAATATCTAACATTCAAACTTATAGCGAAATACTTTGTCTTATCGATCCGAGACTTTTATGCTACCGCCCTGCTTGTTTAGTTCCTGGCCCTGGGTTGGACACGCTAGCATTAGCCGGGGGCCAGCTTACCCTAACGTTAGCTAAAAAAACAATCTCTATTGAAGTTGTCGCTTTAAAATATCGAAAGGATATTCATCTGAAGGACAAGGTCATATTACACCATCAACCATGGCAGTTGTCAACGAAAGCTCATTGAAGAAACTGCTCAAGGTAATATTTGACAGCTGCCGTTACAGTACATCCCAAGTAGCTACTTATACAGTATGTTTTTGCTCACATTGTTACTGTGGATAACTATATTAGCCTGACAACTTGGTAGTTAACTAGCCGGTTCGATTGGTTACATTAAATTAAGTGTTTTATTAAAACCACGTAAACACATTTCTGACTGGTTAAACGTTTTAGCCATATATGTTTGATTACATCTTGTTAGCTAACTAGCTGTTTTAGTTGGGGTTTGGATTTGCTGGCTTCGAGAGTTTCGATTAGCTAACAACATGATTGAGTCACCAACCGATACTTGACTGCGTCCTATCAATTTTGTTTTGTTGCATTTTTGTCTAATAGCTTATTTACGCCATTTTTATTCAAGTTTTTTTAAAGAAACATAATACGTATTTATTATTAAAGATATCTTACCGTAATGATCAGGGACGTTCTCATAGAACAACTTAAGGCTAAATGTAGCGCCTAAGTTGAGAAACTCTTAAAAAAGCTTCAGTTCCAGTCCTAACTTTAGACTTATACGTTTTTGGTGCTTTGGCCAACGATTTTTTTATAGTAATACAAAACAAATAGCCAACCGAAAACTGCAGACAGTTCCTTTCCACGCAATCAACCTGCCTTAAAAATATAATGAAATGCAGCCTAACGTGGTCATCAATTACTGCCTTGATGTACACAAAGTATTTTTCTATAAAGATCAGTAAAATAACAAGCAAACCAGTCGCAGCAATGGGAGTTGAGTGCCCGTTCGTACGATGTGGGAGAGATTTTCGGCAGGGGGAATGTTTTCAGCACAACACTGGCAAACAGTCTTGGAATCAGGTCGACGTTTTAGAGACATTCGATTCTGAGATTTTTACAAGGTTTCACCTTAATCCCAAAGGTATTTTGATCATAGTTTTTCTTTATAGGGTTATGTATTTCATATCCATTGTGTTACATTGTGGCCAATGAAATGGGCGGAGTAAAATGCCACCAACAATTGCAAGTACATAGTACCCCTTAATATTTTACCATGTAATCACACTGTACAGTCTCCTGAACATTTTTTGTAGGGTTTTACCTTGGTGGCTGAAGAGGGTGCGGAACATTGTGTTGCTGGATGTAGCATGCAGTTGTCCTCAAACTCATTTTAAAATGCCGCTATGCAGCACATATGGCTGCCACTGTATCAGATTATCATGGCCAAGAAAATTACAAAAAATAATACAGAATGCTAGCTTAGCAAACATTCCATGGCTGGGCATAGGTACACAGTTACTGGTAATATGATCATTTGTCTATAGGACTCCTTACAGACCATGCACAGTATGTAATGGAAGTGTCAGCTTACATGTGTAACGGCTGTCCAATCGACCAATGACTGTATCAGTTGTGACAGAGTTGCTTGGGCGAACCCATCATTTTCTGAAACATTCAGCAACATTGTAATTACTTTTAAATTTTTTAGCAATATAAATACAGGGACCTGACTGTTCGTGAGATAACCAACGTAATCTCTCAGTACAAGGACCTGAAGCCTGTTATGGATTCATATGGTAAGAACATGTCAAGTCCATTGTTCAGTAGCTACATCACATTTTATTTGAAACGTTAACTGGGTGTCACTGTATTCATACCTTAATTGCTTGAGTGGGTGTTTTGTTTTCTCAGTGTTCAATGATGGCTCCACAAGATCTCTGATGAGCTTAACAGGAACAGTGCCCGTTAGCTACCGAGGTAGGTTAAGTTCAATGGTTTGTCACCACCAGTCAGACTGAAAAGTAATGAGATACAATTGTGCTCAAAAGTTTGCATACCCTTGGAGAATTGGTAGTATATGTACCATTTGTAAAGAAAACATGAGTGAGCAGGCAAAACACATCTTTTATTTGTTATGGGATTCACATTCAATCGTAGGTAATAAAAGAATGGCACAATCATGAAACATGGCAACAAAGAAAAAAATTAAATGACCCCTGTTCAAAATCTGCATACCCATTTCTCCCCTTTAGCATCAATGACAGCATGCAGTATTTTGTCATAGTTGTCTATGAGGCCCCAAATTCTTGCAGGTGATATAACTGCCTATTCTTCTTGGCGAAATTCCTCCAGACTTTGGTCTCCTTGCATGAACCCCACGTTTGAGATCTCCCCAGAGTAGCTCGATGATATTAAGGTCAGAAGACTGTACTGGCCAATCCAGAACCTTTTTTGTGACATTGGCGCAGTAAAGGCATCTTAGTGGCAACTCGACCATGTAGCAAATTTTTGTTCAAGTATCATGGTATTGTGCTCTTTGATATACAACCACACCATCTTTTTTCCAGAGCCTGTATTTTTCTTGAGGTTACCTGTGGGTTTTTCTTTACATACTGAACAATTCTTTTGACAGGCTAAAATCTTTCATGGTCTATCTGACCGTGGCTTGGTATCAAGAGATCCCTGAATTTTCTGCTTCTTAATAAGGGATTGAACAGTACTGACTGGGATTTTAAAGGCTTTGGAAATTTCAAGTCTTTTTATACCCTTTTCCATCTTTATGAAGTTCTATTACCTTGTTACGCAGGTTCAGGTCCATTTGGGTGATTTCTGTTATCATTTTGATATAAATTAGGAGCCAAACAACTATGTGATAATAATTGGGTTCATATGATCACTATCCTTAAATACGTTTTTTTTTTTTCGCCTGATCACTCATATTTTCAACATCAGTGCCAAAAGTTTGCAGATTTTACAAGGGCATGCAAACTTATGAGCACAACTGGATGTACAAAACAATTTAAACAGTCGAACAAAGAGGGTTCAGGGTTTTTTCTATATCAAAAATTAGTGGTGGGCTGGTCAAGGGGTGTGGCTAGGCGCTACAGCGATAGGCAATGTTGGCCCCGTCATCATTATTTGAGGCCCCTCCCTTTCTTAACAGTATTTTCAAAAGTCTATTGAAATTCAAAAAATTCTCTAAGGATATGTTTGTTATTTTAAAGCTAAATTAATGAAATTCCATGAAAATTACCATGAAGCTGAAAACAGTGACCCTGCAACCAGTGCATGATTGTAGCTATAATCCTATATAATAATTGTGGCAACAAAGTATTCTGAGAATAGCCTGTCAACTAAATTACATGTCACATTGTTTTGGATGTTGTACCAACTTCTTCTGAAGTAATTTACATTTAAGTTATTCAGGATCTAAACAACTTGCCCTATCCTTTCCTGCAGGTTGGATAAAAGTGGGTAAAGAGGTTACTAATAGGAACGCTAGTAATAAATGACATGCATTGTAATGTGAAAATATTGAAAAAATATATGATGCCCTACTACTACTATAATGGTAATTCCATCGATAGACACTCTTAAAAGAGTAAGTACAACATTCTCTTAGCACCATTAACAGTTTATTTTCAAATAGAGAGACGCGTCAAAAGCTTACCGAATAATAATTCGAGTTGTGTCTGAAGGAAAATACATGAGTAGTCAGTATTTATTACAGTTTAAAAGGGGTGTGGTAAGATGCTACCCAGCTGTCCTAAGTCAATAAAACACATTCATTTTGTTCTATTATTACCTAGGTTTCACCCAAGGGGCAGGCTGTCCTCCCCCACATGGGTGACCCCCCACATGGGTGACCTCTAACCCTGAAGAGGTTTTTCATCATCTGGACAGACAAAAGATGCCCTGATGAGTTATACTGATGGGCATATTAATGAGTAACCCTATAATCTGCCGATAACTGTCAATGATGCAAATACCAGATCCCCCTCTCTACATTCCTACGGAACAAAGGACAGATACCCTTATTTAGAGTTCGTAATGATCCTCTGATCTTATACAGACGTGTGTCAAGACCAAAGACCGGAGTTACTTACCAGCAAACGTTTCCAATGTTCATTAGTTCAAGAATTTTCATAATACCTACACTTTTACAGTACACAATACGATTGTGTACTGTATATGCTCATGGATGGGTCAGAATTGTATTCGTTTTGTCCCTCCATCAAAACCTTGCTCACCGCTGTGTTAGTTCAGTCACAGTCGCACTACTTTCTGGGACACTCGGTTTTACAACTTCTGCCCGCTGTTCCTCAGTCTGCTCTTCCTCCAGCACGGCTACTGCTTATACATTTTCTAGAATGAATAAACAGCAATAATCTTTGAAAACATCTCGTTTTGGCTTAAATTTGAACATCTGAAAAAAGGTCCCAGGTTCAAAAATAGCGAACCTTTCCTTTAAAACCTGCTTGGCTATTGCACAGCCAACTTCGCTCCCTGTTAATGTATTTCTTCAAAAATACATTTTTTTTACCAAGGTTACAGATGGGTTTCAATGTACACGGCTCAAAAAATATAAGGGAAACATTTGTTACCACATCGGATCTCGATCAACAAAATATATTATTGATAAAAAATGTCACTGTACATTATGTAATTTGTTGATCAAAATGACCTAACAACGGTCAGTGGAAACCAAAATCCAACCATTTGTCGGCTGACTCAGACTCACACTGAATATCAAAGTAAACAATTGAAATTGCAGGCTATTCCAACTTGCGAGTGTTTCATCACGCCAACTCATACCGTGACTCAATAGTGTGTATGATTATGGCGTCAGTGAGTTCTGGGACAGTTTGTGGCACTACTGCTCCCCCTGTTCCTTCTCATTCAAAGGAGGAGATACAGGCCCTGCTGTTGGGTTGATGCCCTTCTACAGTCCTGTGCCGCTCTCCTCGTGAAACAGTCCATCACCTGGTATCTCCTAGGTGCTCTTGAGACGACTGGGAGACCTTGCAATGGCACGTATGGATGTGGCATCCGGGAGGAGCTGGACTGCCTGTGCAACCTGAATGGGCTGCTGGTACCTCCCCATCCTCCAAGTAGTGACAAGGACGCAAAACTAGCGAGCACTCTGTCAGGAAGGATAAGGAGAGAGCAGAGAGATTGTGGATACCACCTGCAAAGCCATTCCCTTTTTAGGGGTTGTCTTGCTATTTCCTCTCCTGTGCATCTGTTCCCACGTTCATTTTCACCAAAAGAGATGACATTGATTCACAATTGCTTATGCTTCCTAACTGTACAGTCTCATGTCATGTCCCTGAATTTTTATTGACTTTGTTTTATACTGTGACAATTAAGTGTTCCCTTAAGTTTTTTGAGCAATGTTTCCTGATGCCTAACATTGTTGTTACAAATAAGAACCTTTTTTATTTAGGAAATACTGAAATATTATTTTTGAGCAATATTATTTTGAAATGAAATGTTGGTTTCACTGAGTTTCTCATCCTCTTGTGTATTAGGAAACATCTATAACATACCAGTGTGTCTGTGGCTGCTGGACACATACCCCTACAACCCTCCCATCTGTTTTGTGAAGCCCACCAGTGCCATGATGATCAAGACGGGCAAACACATCGATGCTAATGGCAAGATCTACCTCCCCTATCTGCACGAATGGAAACATGTATGTACCGGCATTTTCCATCACCTTAGTAGTGCATGCTTTATTGTACTTTATAAATGTCTGTTAAAACAAGGCAACACATGGTTAACCTGACAATCTGGTATCCAGTTCTCTGATTCAATCAAATTCAATCAGAGAAATCAGCAGTTTTCACAAATTGCTTTTACAAATCACCCAGCCTTAAACTCCAAGGAACAAACAACAGTAGTGTTGAACTTCAGTGGCTAGGAAAAACTCCCTAAGAAGGCTGATATTTACAAAGAAACCTAGAAAGAAACCAGGCTCAGAGGGGTGACCAGTCCTCTTCTGGCTGTGCCGGGTGAACGTACAAAGAGTCCAAATTAAAATAATGAATCAATGCAAATGGGCTGAGCCCAGTCTATATTTAAACCTAGCCCTGATCAGAGGCATGACCAGATGGACAAGGAAAGGGACTGATTGGGGGGAGAATGGGGATCAGGGGAGTGGCAACTGAAACCGTCAGGTATTGTCTTGATCTGTAACACAACCAGGAGATCTTTGGACAGGGACAGCAACGAGTCAAGCCTGGTACTACGCAGGTGTGGGCCAAGACCTTGTCCTCCTAAGTGTAAAACAGACAGGGACATTTTTTGAAAGTGCATTCCTTAGATCTACAAGGATTTATGGTGGAGAAGGAGAACTCCCCCAGCACAATAATAAAGCAGCGTAAGACATTGGGCTAAGACAGGGGGGGTCCAATGACACTGTGGCCCTAACCGGGGGGAGGCCCCGGCAAGGGCCCAACAGACAGGAAATCTATCCTCCCACATTGCCAAGATTCAACCAAAGGGACCCCCACCAACTGCAACCATCCTGAATGGAGGCCAATTGCACAAGTGCGCAACAGACAGACAACAACAAGCCAGTGACTCTGCTCCCGAATGGCATTGGATGGAGGGCATCCCAATGGCAATGAGAGCCCACCTAGCAAAACCGCAAGGTTGGACAGTATCAGGCCTTTCTGGTCAACTTCACGCCCCTGGGCCCGAATACACCTTATCATAGACCAGTCTGAGAAGATGAGTCTTTATAGTAGACACTTGAAGATTTGCACTGAGTTTGAATTTCTAACTTTAATTGGCAAATGATTCCACAGTAGTGGAACTCTATAAGAGAAGGCCCTGCCTCTGGCTATTTGTGTAGAAATTTTAGGTACAATTAAAAGGCCTGCTGCTTCTGCTCTAAGGTTATGTGCAGGTATATATGGCTGGATCTTTATTGATTTATCAGGGTAACTGGAAAAAAGAGCATTGCAGCAATCTAATCTTGAAGTTACAAAAGCATGGATTAATTTTTCTGCATCCGTTTTTGATAGAAAATGTCTGATGTTTCTAAGATGAAAATTAGCAACTCTTGAGTTATATTTTATATGTTCATCAAAGGTGAGGTCAGGGACTAGTGTAACGCTGAGATGTCTTACAGTTTTTTGGGATACAACCTTGCAACCGACGAGGTTCACAGTGAGATCTGCCAACAAAGCTCTTTGTTTCTTGGGTCCTAAAACGAGCATTTCAGTTTTTCTTGAGTTTAAAAGCAAAAAGTTCCTTGTCATCCACTTCCTAATATCTGAAACACATGCTTCCAGAATAGCTACTTTTGGGGCTTCTCCATGCTTCATCGAAATGTATAACTGTGTGTCGAAATATATAACTGTGTGAAAATGGACTTTGTGATTCCGGATTACATTACCAAGAGGCAGCATATTGTCAGCTTCTGTCCATTTGATATCAATGAACAAAATGAATGCAACCAGAAGTCCGGGGAGAGAAGGGAGTGATCAATAGTGTCAAAAGAAGCACTAAGATCAAGAAGCAACAGGATGGATATGGAATCTTTGTCTGAGGCTATTAGATAGTCATTTGTTACCTTCACGAGTGCAGTCTCAGTAAATGTTATTTGTCTTGAGGAAGGCATTCAGATGTTTGGAAACACATTTTTCAAAGGTTTTTGAGAGGAATGGGAGGTTTGACATTGGCCTATATTTGTATAATACAGTGGGGAGAACAAGTATTTGATACACTGCTGATTTTGCAGGTTTTCATAATTACAAAGCATGTAGAGGTCAGTAATTTTTACCATAGGTACACTTCAACTGTGACGGAATCTAAAACAAAAATCCAGGAAATAAAATGTAAATAATTAATTGGGCTTTTATTGCATGACAAGTATTTGGTCACCAGTAAGAATTCTGTTTCATACAGACCTGTTTTTTTTCTTTAAGAAGCCCTCATGTTCTCCCCTCATTACCTGTATTAACTGCAGATGTTTGTACTCGTTACCTGTATAAAAGACACCTGTCCACACACTCAAACAGACTCCAACCTCTCCACAATGGCCACAACCAGAGAGCTGTGTAACGACATCAGGGATAAAATTGTAGACCTGCACAAGGCTGGGATGGGCTACAGGACAATAGGGAAGCAGCTTGGTAAGAAGGCAACAAGTGTTGGCGCAATAATTAGAAAATGGAAGAAGGTGAGGGATCAGCCTAGAACTGCACGGCAGGACCTGGTCAATGACCTGAAGAGAGCTGGGACCACAGTCTTAAAGAAAACCATTAGTAACACACTACTTCATCATGGATTAAAATCCTGCAGCGCACGCAAGGTCCCCCTCCTCAAGCCAGCGCATGTCCAGGCCCGTCTGAAGTTTGCCAATGACCATGTGGATGATCCAGATGAGGAATGGGAGAAGGTCATGTGGTCTGATGAGACAAAAATAGAGCTTTTTGGTCTAAACTTGGAGGAAGAAGGATGAGTACAACCGCAAGAACACCATCTCAACCGTATTGAGGGGAGGATGGATGGGGCCATGTATTGCGAGATCTTGGCCAATAACCACCTCTCAGTAAGAGCATTGAAGATGGGTCGGGCTGGGTCTTCCAGCATGACAACGACCCGAAATACACAGCCAGGGCAACTAAGGAGTGGCTCTGTAAGAAGCATTTCAAGGTCCTGGAGTGGCCTAGCCAGTCTCCAGACCTGAACCCAATAGAAAATATTTGGAGGGAGCTGAAATTTGGAGGGAGTCCATATTGCCCAGTGACATCCCTGAAACCTGAAGGATCTGGAGGTCTCTATGGAGGAGTGGGCCAAAATCCCTGCTGCAGTGTGTGCAAACCCGGTCAAGAACTACAGGAAATGTATGATCTCTGTAATTGCAAACAATGGTTTCTGTACCAAATATTAAGTTCTTCTTTTCTGATGTATCAAATACATATGTCATGCAATAAAATGCAAATTAATTATTTAAACATAATTCAATGTGATTTTCGGGATTTTTGTTTTAGATTCCGTCTCACATTTGAAGCTTACCTACGATAAAAATGAAAGACCTCTACATGCTTTGTAAGTAGGAAAACCTGCAAAATAAGCAGTGTATCAATTACTTGTTCTCCCCACTGTATGTTTATATTTTTTTTTTTGAAGCGGCGAGTTTGGTACACATCCAGAGAAAAGGGAGCAATTTATTATGTTCAGCATTGGCTGACCTAGCACTGGAATTAGCTCTAAGTAATTTTGCTGGATTCGGGTCTTGCTGAACATTTGTGAATGGGTTGAGTGATGATTAGACACAGATGAAGGCAGAATAAGGAACCAAATGTCGGGTTGCATTAAGAAAGTGATGGGACGATCTCATATTACTTGTGTGAGGTGATGCCTTGAGTTATTGTCTATTAATATCTTTGTTGTGTGGAATTCTCTCCCAGCCCCAGTCCGACTTGTATGGTCTGATTCAGGTGATGATCGTGGTATTTGGGGAGGAGCCCCCTGTGTTTTCTCGCCCCACCACACAGGCCCCATACCAGCCCTTCCAGGCTGCCGGACCCCCCAACCGTAAGTTACCCTTTCAGTGTGTCATTATTCCTCTGAGTAGGCAGAAGTTACCCATTGTCACTTAACAAGAGCGGTTGAAGTCATACTCTACTCTGCTTTTTATTAATTTATTACCTAAACCACAAAGCTCATTTCAATATGTTGTCCAAGCATAGTACAAATTATACAATGACAATGGTGGGGGGGTCAAGTATTTCTCCCAGGCATAAAGGGAACCCTGTACAGTGCAGGGGCTTGCTTCAGGGAACTGAAGTCTTACAATCCTTTATCTTGCTTGTTTAACCTAATGTCTGTAGATGATGATAAACTCAATTACACCAGCTCATGGGGCACGTACCACACAACTTTTGTAGTCAGTAGTCACCCTTCAATGTATCCGAGATCAGGACTGTCGGCAAGTCAGACCCACACACACACAACAGCAACACACCCTAATTTCCACTCACAATGCTGTACCACAACCAAAGACTCTATCAACATGCCCAAGAGGTAGGCAGATTTTACAGCATTTTGACCTGTGCCCAGAGATTACGTTATCGGCAAATGCCGGCTTTTCGCCAGTATCAGGTGTAGTCCGGCAGATGAAAATATCAACAGCAAAAATGTGGGGTGAGGAATATACCAAATGAATAGATTAATAGCATATGAAATAGCCTAATATTGTGTGATCTGGAATGGATATAAAGTCTACACAACCCTGAGAAAAAATGCCAGTTGTTTGTGATGTAAAAAAACATACAAAGATAAATCAACTTTTTCCACCTTTTAATTTGACTTATAACATGAACAATTCCATTGAAAAACACACTGAAATCTTTGAGAGAAAAAAAACCTGTGTGGGCTCTGGCTGGGCTATTCCAAAATGTTAAACTTGAAGCCATGCTTTTGTGGATTTGGACGTGTGCTTTTGGTTGTCGTGCTGAAAGGTGAACTTCATTTGCAGCTTTCTAACAGATGCCTGAAGGTTTTGTGCCAAAATTGCCTGGTACTTGATATTTGTTTTTGAAATCTTCAGCCTGGCTTGGAGGTTTTTCTTTGTAAGAAAAGGCTTTGTCTTGCCACCCTTACCCCATAGCAAATTCATTCGAAGAATACGGGCGATTGTTGTCACAGGTAGCACGCAGCCAGTACTTGCCAGAAGTTCCTGCAGCTCCTTTTACGTCGCCATAGGCCTCTTGGAAGCTTCCCTGACCAGATTTTTTTTCATCTTATCATAAATTTTGGACGACTTCCAGTTCTTGGGAATGTCTCTGTTGTGCCATGTTTACTCCACTTGATGATGACTGTCTTCACTGTGTTCCATGGTATATATAATGCTTTGGAAATTATTTTGTACCCTTCCCCTGACTGATATCTTTCAACAACGCGATTCCTCTGATGCTTTGGAAGCTCTCTGTGGACCATGGCTTTTGCTCTGAGATGCAACTAAGAAAATGTCAGGAAAATCTTACTAGAACAGCTGAACTTTTGGTGATTAATCAAAGTCACTTTAAATAATGGCAGGTGTTTAATGATGTCTTTTTAACATGAGTTTGAATGTGATTGGTTAATTCTGAACACAGCCACATCCCCAGTTACAGTGGGGCAAAAAAGTTTTTTGTCAGCCACCAATTGTGCAAGTTATCCCACTTAAAAAGATGACAGGCCAGTAATTATCATCATAGGCACCATTCAACTATGAGAGACAAAATGAGAAAAAAAATCCAGAAAATCACATTGTAGGATTTTTATTGAATTTATTGGTAAATTATGGTGGAAAATAAGTATTTGGTCAATAACAAAAGTTCATCTCAATACTTTGGTATATACCCTTTGTTGGCAATGACTGAGGTCAAACATTTTCTGTAAGTCTTCACAAGGTTTTCACACACTGTTGCTGGTATTTTGGCCCATTCCTCCATGCAGATCTCCTCTAGAGCATTGATGTTTTGGGGCTTTCCCTGGGCAACAGACTTTCAACTCCCTCCAAAGATTTTTTATGGGGTTGAGATCTGGTGACTGGCTAGGCCACTCCAGGACCTTGAAATGCTACTTACAAAGCCACTCCTTTGTTGCCCGGGCGGTGTGTTTGGGATCATTGTCATGCTGAAAGACCCAGCCTTGTTTCATCTTCAATGCCCTTGTTGGTGGAAGGCGGTTTTCGCTCAAAATCTCACGATACATGGCCCCAGTCTTTCCTTTACACAGATCAGTCGTCCTGGTCCCTTTGCAGAAAAAAAGCCCCAAACCATGATGTTTCCACCCCCATGCTTCACAGTAGGTATGGTGTTCTTTGGATGCAACTCAGCATTCTTTCTCCTCCAAACACGATGAGTTAAGTTTTTATCAATAAGTTCTATATTGGTTTCATCTGACCATATGACATTCTCCCAATCCTCTTCTGCATGCATGTGTACAAACATTAACCCAATGTTGGAAGGATGTTTTTTTCCTGTCCAATTGTGACAACATGTATTTGTTTACATACTGGTCTGGTTCACACAACACTAGAAGATCTTCATACATAGATGCCAAATGTAAAACTGCATCCAGATTGGTCAAGATGGCATAAAATCCATAATTGGCCAAACATTTTCGTAGTGAGGAGATACACCTATGCATTGATTTCCAAGACTAGGTCAAAAAGATGGTTGTGGGGAACTTTCAAAAAGTCTAACTTCACAGGCTTGTGCCACCTTGAGGCTGATTTACATGTCCACTGCACCAGAAGTTGTTTCTTGATGCTTTACTATATTAATTTGGGTACCTTTGCACCATTTTAACTAACTCTTTTTTGAATATTAGTGAACTGGAACAAACATAGGATTTTGACATACTGTTGAATTCGTAATGACACCATTTTCTGAGCTACACATTTAAAATGGGGATTACAATTTGAAAGGTTAAGTTAAATATTATATCAAAACTAGTAGATACATTTTAGAAGTCACTCCTGTAAATGAATAACCAAATGATTAGTTACGTCAAATAATTATATTGCTAATTTAGCAAGATTCTAATAAAGGAATCAATTTCCAGTTTCGTTATACTCCACTTTGAAAATTGTAAATAAAAATAACAATGTGATTACAAAGAAATCAAATGCATTAATATAAAAAATGTTCAAACATTTATTTTAGTCATTTAGCAGATGCTCTTATCCAGAGCGAGGTACATTTTATTGGTGTAAATTAGGGTGGAGTACCCTGTCCTAGGACACAACAACATTTGGCTCAATTGGGAATCAAACAGAACTTTACAGCTACAAATTTCACTCTAACTATAGAGCCACTTGCTCGCACACACGCCCAAAACACTCAGGTTTGCGTGTCATCTATAAAACAAATAATTGTTAGTCAATTTGAAATACATTTTATGGAAACCTTTTAATTATATCAAAAACAGCTAATTGGTTTGATAAATTAAGCTTGGTGTTTTTACGTTTCCACAGTATGCAGTAGACTGGCTTGTGTTGTGGTCAATATTAGGTCAACAAAAGTGAAAAAAAAATATCGCTCACAGTAGAATCAGTTAGTCAATCAATGTTTTGAGGAATGAAATATGTGGAAGGAGCAAATGTACAACTAAACAAAAGAATTAAGTACACCAGAATGTCTTCTTTCCGAAATGGGTGCCTCATGTTCTGAGCTTCTTTTAATTTCTTTCTGCTTTTTGTAACTTAATACCAATCTTAACAGATGCCAGTGCATTACATACTGTGACAGCTCAATAACACAGACAAAGTTATGTTTTATTTAACTTTTATTTTTTTTAATTAATTGAGGATGAGTTGTAAAAACTTCACTTAGTGTCTTTCGGAATTCGCCTAGCAAATGTACACAATGAAAATGGAAAATACTATTGCAAAGATAAAGTTAAAAAAGTAAACTAGCCAAGCAACTTTGACATTTAAGTTAGTATAATACAGGGTTGAAATTATTTTTATTTTTAAGAGTGAAACATTTTTTAAGCTCCTGAATTCTAAAATTATACAACATTTAACATACGGCTGAGACATGGTGCACCAAGTCATGTAGGCTGAATTACCATGAGAGAGAAACATGTAGAATGCCATTACAGTGTGACAAAATGTGTTAATATCAAATAATTTGGTAGATAACTCAATCAAACACATCTTACTATGCGATATAATGCTTAGCTTCAGGAAAACTCAGGCGCAAGCAGCTTCTGCACACAAGAAGTCTAGCTGCACATACCAGTACCAGAAACGATTATGAAACAAAGAGGCAAGATGTCAGTCCGAGTATTTTTCTGTTGCTTTGGCCTGCCTGCCACTCTGAAATTACTGGCAGGTGATGTCGTCCAAATCTTTTTACCATCAAAATTGTAAGAAGGGCACATTACTTATTCCGAAATGTGGAGGGGTCAAGTCCCTAATGAAATGTCTGCATTTGTAAATTAAAATTTTCAAAAATGTGGCTTGCCAATAGCTTGTTTAACAGTTTCAATTTCTAGTTAACAGGCGTAATTAGATCACGATTGGCAGGAAATGTTGCAACAATAGGCCTATTATATCTATAAAGGTTATAAAAAATATACAACAATTGACCAAATAAGCTAATATCCCCATTACAACACCTAGCTTCATTTAAAACTTACCCAAAAATCCAACTGGCCTACTTACAATTTGAAAACAGTGTTGTCCTCTTGGAAAGCTCGTAGTTTTCCGAAATACTGCCAACTTGTAAAAGGGAGCAGGTGTGATCTGATGAACAATTTAAGCTGTCAATGGGATTGGACGTGACAAGGTAATTGATTATTTATTAACTGCAAGTCACATGGCAAAAACCTTACTGACTGCAAAAGTAAAGTCTTACCAAGGGAAATTAAAAACATATCTATGTTTACTATAATATATAACTTATGTAACATTCCACAAGACACTAACTTCACTGGAAACACATGCTCTATACATTTTTTTTAAACAGAACAAATGCTTTAGTCAAACATAAATTACCAGGAATACCCTCAATTATTAGTGTTTTTTTTACAAGAAATAAGACAAATATTTAAATAAAGGTTTTCTTGACAAGGGGCAAATAAAATAACAAAATTGACTTATTTTGAATAATAATTTCAATAGGGTTAGAATATACACAGGCATTTATCATCCATAGCCTTAACCATAAAATGGTTTGCACTGGAATGTAGTTTATAGCAGCAGCAATTTCAACTGCCAAGACCAACTTACTATTCTAGAAGATTTGCAAACACTCTTAAAATTAGAGTTCCTTCAAAATAATAGTCCAATATATACAAAACGAATAACATAAAACATTGTTGACTGAATGTTGCCATGCTCCCAACACCCCACCCATTCCACATTGACTTACAGGCACTACTATGGCTCCTCCCATAGCTCCAGAAATAGCCATTCATAACTGCTGATATAACCTCCAACTCAACATGCTAGCAGATTCCCATTACATCAGCTCTTCCTTCAAAATAGTAGTCAAAAATAGAAAGAGAATAACATGAAACTTTGGGAGCTGAATGCTGCCATATTGTTTGAGATGTGCATTTTTCATAGAGAACATTTAAATATTATGGTACAAAGATCCGTCACAAGCAACCAGTATGCAAATTCGTTCAATGATTTTAGAGTAGCTGTTAAGGTGATTTTATTTCATTCATGTATTGTGGTCAAATTGTTTGAGATCATAATTCCAGATTATTCAATTGAGGCTACTGGTCCCAGGGTCCTTCACACCAAACGGCATGCATATCTGTTCAGCGGTTTCCGAGGAGATGTCGGACAAGTTTTTCACAAAAGAAAAATCGAGGCCATATTGTTTGTTACCAACTTTTCTGATATAACTTTTAAAGACAATGGTCCAGTGGTCCTTTTCACCAATTTCAGAATGGAGGAAAATCCAAGGGGCAAATTTGAAAGACCCTGGAGACTTATTTGGTCAGCATGAGAAGGGGGATGTATGGAACTTGGCTGCACTAAGTTCTACAGCATATAGTGGCCCCATGCGGCCAAATTGTAACATAATTCACAGAAAGTAGAGAGATCACATGTGTACCAAATGTAATCTCATTGAGTGACAAAGAACAACAGATATTGTGTTATTGCTATTATGCCTCCACTGTTTAGCCAAACTGATTGTACTTGCATGTCCTGAAAACAATTGCAATATAACATTTACCTCAAAGGGTATTATTATAAAATGTTCTGCATCGGGTAAATATGGAGACTTAAATTCTGACACTGTCAGGACAGTACACCTTAAACCCCAAACAATGTAACTAGGAAATTGTTTGAATTTTGCAGAATGTAATCAGCGCAGAGCATGTTAATGAATTCAACTATCAGCTTGTTGTAAGATAATGATTTATCTGGAAAATACCCTATGTACGCATGTGTTATTGCATTAAAGGTGCAAGTGATAAGTTCAGCCCTCAGAATTGTAGAAACAAATTAAAAGCTAAATTAACTACTGAAAATGTATTTTCTCCTGAGGTTAGAACGCAACACCCTCTCTACCAAAGGCACATTTTTAATAGCTAAAGTCTTGGTTACAATGTTCATGTCACCAGAATGATTTAACGTGAGCTAATGCTGGTTTAGACCGACTCTTTTCGCATTAATTTTTGCTGAAATACTCATGGTATCTACTAAACATTTGCTTACATTAGCAAGACATTGTACAAATGAAAACAAAGAATTTGCTTAGCTACATGAAAATAGATTAGCTACCAAGGCTTGAAAACATGGCACCATTTCTAAATGGTCAAATATTATTGCTGAAGGGTATGTTATATTGTTCATGTCACCAGTTAGATGTCACTAATGTTAGATAAAAACGTTCATACAATACATTCACAGCGGTACTGAAGCGTTTTTCCACATAAAGTAGCCTGTGTACATTAAGGGGGGGCGGGTGGAAAATAAGGCCTTTACACTTTGCATTGTCCCAGGCTTAGACTGGCCTCGGGTTAGCCTAGCCTGTATTCACAAAAGAGTTTGGCACCACTGGGCTAAGGCTTAACCCACTTGTGTTCCTAAGCCCTGGGCTAACGGTAAAATACCATTTTATATTCTACGATAAGCAGCAAATGTTTTGTTCTCTCTGGCATGCAAATGTTACTGTAGCCTATGTCACTGACACATGCTCAATGTTATGCTACCACGATTCAATTAACAACTTAATTACATCGACTGATCAAGATGCCCACCCTGTTGGTATTTGCTTGAACAACTTTGTCAAAACTACACAAAGAAAGAGAAATACGTTAGTCAACCTTAATTCTTGACATATTTGCTGAATATACATCCAAAGCAAGCTGAAATGTCCAGAGGAGTACACAGCGGTATAGTTTAATGGTTAAATTAGTGCATTTCCTTTAATGCCAACTCCTTTACATGAATCGTACACGATCATTTGCATAGATATCGTGGTGGTAGTAACAGATGGCCATAATCAATGACTTGTGGTTACTTAATCACAGAATTGTGAACTTGACTTAAATTTCGCAGGTTCAAAGTCGAGCCTAAACGATATCTCACTAGAATAAAAATCGGTACACCCCTATGTCTGCATGTAAGTGTATTTTCTAAGCCCATATAGCGTAATTTAAAATTACAAAGTAATCAACCCCTCTTCAAAGTCATTAGTCCCCAAACAACTTTTGTACATGGCAGCTACACTTGTCTAAGACCTTTTCTGGTTAAAACGAACTACTAGCTGGTTACAGTCCTAACCTGCTTACCTGTCGAGTAGATACAGGTCCATAACCAGAACAAGTGTTGGACCGGTATTTGATTTCTTGAAGGTGTGATGGAAATTCCATTGATAGACACTCAAAGGAGTAAGACAGAGACAAAATTATCTTGGCACAATTAGCAGTTTATTTGCAAATAGAGAGACGCGTCAAATGCTTACAGAATAATCATTCGAGGAGTCTCTAAAGTAAATGACATATTCAGCTTGTATTTATTATAGTTAAAAGGGGTGTGGCAAGATGCCACCCATCAATCTTAAGTCACACAGGTGGGAGGGTTGTCCCCCCCACCTTCCTGCCATAATGTTCACAGTTGTTTTTCCCTAAAGGGACAACTGCCCCTACCTTCCCCCACAAACACATTCCTAAGGAACGAAGGACAGATACCCTTAATGGTTTAGCCAGTTGAGCAGATGGTCAGAGAACCTAAGGATTCTCTGAAATAATACAGATGCATGTCACAACCAAAGACCAGAGTTACATACCATGTAATAGACAAGCAAACATGTCTCCAAAATACATTAGTTAAGAAATTGCCACAACAAAGGGGAGGGCACGTTTATTCTACTTACGAATACAGATTAGAAGTTTCAGCGGGATGGATGAAAAGATAATATTTGCTGCATGTATGGCTACCTAATGCTATGGGCTATTAGGCTGTCATTTGACGTAACCACCCCATGTTCACAGTGGTGGTAGAAAAGTGATTTAACAAGAGGCTTACAACACTAATAACAGAAACATGAACACATGGCTAGTGAAACCATCAAAAATGTACAGTACCAATATGGAATGACAACTCTGCAACCAAAATTTGCACATCCCAATTCAATGACAATTACATGTACCAAAAAAACAAGCATTTTACTCACAACAATGATGTACCTTCAATGCGGTAAACCAGGTGTATTTTTTGTAGTTGTTCAATTCAAAGTGCAACACATCTTTTTCCTGACTGGGACAGGGCTGCTAGGTGGGGGATTGGTTCCTCGCAAATTTCAGCTTTCCTCAAAAAAGGCTTTGGTAGTAAATCCGCCACCCAATCCATTTCTTCTCCTGCATTGTCCTTTAAAACACAACAGAGCTCAGTACAAATCTAATAAAAAATCTCACTGAAACCGCTACATCTAAAAATCTAAACCTCAGGAAAGTTAGAATAATTCTTAGATGTTCGTACATTATGTCCTAACTAGTTTTTCCTCAGTTTTATAGCTGGCTGTCCGATCACACCACCGGAAAAATTTGCATGTACACAAGCCAGAAAGCAGCTACGTGCAGTAAAATAGGCTGATTACGGGATGTTCAATCTGATTGGTTGAAGAATGACTGTCAACAACATCCTCTCCAATTGCATCAACAGAAGATGGGATTCACTCGAAATCAGGGTATATTTTGACCTGTGGACAATCTGATTGGATCAAAGCTCTGATTTAGTTGCGCTACACTGGAAACAGCACAACCGTGGGAGAGAAAAGCAATGAAACTACGTCAATACTGATGGGGATGAACTTACATATAGCGTTAATGAAAATAAATTATAATTATAAATAAAACATAATTTTCTGATTCTGACATTAGGCTTTCAAAGAAGTCCTCTGTTCAGCAGTAGTTTGGAAACATTTGTTCTTGTACTGAATAATATGTATTATAATAATTGTATCAAGTTGTCAATATTTTGTGATTATTAGCAACATGAAATGTTAACTAGTGTGTCATTAATTACCATTTCTGAAATGTCCGACAAAATTTTTTATCCTGTTCCCAATTATCGTGTACCTTACTGTTTTGTTCAATTGCATTATATTTACTTTCTATTGATGTTGCAAATGACACACTTTAATCTACCTTACTTGCCTTCCGATAAAGAAAGACTGATCAACTTATATTAGTACGTGGCTGTTGCACATATGGTATTTTACTGTTTGCAATTTGTGAACTAAAGTTTGTTTATTGTTTACTACTATTTTGATAAAACATCTCATGTCCGTTGGAATGAAGACTGCACAAAAGGTACCTGTGGCACTTCACCAATCAGGTCATTTTGAGGTATACAGAAAAAGGGTTATCAGAAATATACAAGGATGTATAATACACATTTTCAGCTTGTTCAGAGTTGTTAAACGTTTGTGTTCAGTTTTTTCTGCTAGTGAGCGAGATTCCGGGTTTTCTGGTAGTGAGCAAGGAAACATCTCTGGTTTGTGGGTACCCCCGTTGTTATTCCTCACTTGAGATCTTGGATGTCCTTATTTGCATAGCATCTAGAAGAGCGTGAACATAACTGCATGTCATGTATCTTATTGTGAAACAGGAAAGTAGAATAAGACATGTAGCTTTTCCTCCATACATCTGTATGGTACATTTTTAATAGAGGCTGCTGAGCCCATTATGCATTTGTTGTATATATTAACAATACAAATGTATAATTTAAAAATCATACAATGTGATTTTCTGTTTTTTTTAGTTTCTGTCTCTCACAGTTGAAGTGTACCTATGGTAAAAATTACAGACCTCTACATGCTTTGTAAGTATGAAAACCTACAAATTCAGCAGTGTATCAAATAGCTGTGATTATTTCTTGTACTTGACCGTTAGCAAGATATTGTTTAGTCTACAAGAAATAACCAGTCATGACTGCTGCCAAATTCGTCAATTGGTATCATAGATTTTATTTTTTGCTTTTCTATATTTGATTCACTTGTTTATAAATGCCATCTGTTGGCATGTCGACAATTTGACTTTTCTTATCACCTCCACAGACATTTGCAAGGATTTTGATATAGTTCTATATCCTTTTCCATCTTTATAAAGTTCCATTAAATATTTACACAGACCTTACACAGATTTTTTTTTTCTGCTCCCCATGGCTCAGTATATAGGCTGTTCAGTGCATCCACGTGAGAACTAACACAATATAGGTACTGGTCACAATGAGAATATCATCAAAAAGTTGATTAAAAAAAGGTTCAATATTGAAGACAACTGGTGCCACACTCTAATCAACTAATTAACTCAAAACACCCGCAGAGGCCTTTAAATGGCCTCTTGGTCTGGTTCTGTAGGCTACACAATCATGGGGAAGACTGCTGACTTGACAGCTTTCCAAAAGACGACCATTGACACCTTGCACAAGGAGGGCAAGACACAAAAGGTCATTGCTAAAGAGGCCGGCTGTTCACAGAGCTCTGTGTCCAAGCACATTAATAGAGAGGCGAAGGGAATGAAAAGATGTGGTAGAAAATTGTACAAGCAATAGGGATAATCGAACCCTGGAGAGGATTGTGAAACAAACCCCATTAAAAAATGTGGGGGAGATTCACAAAGAGTGGACTGCAGCTGGAGTCAGTGCTTCAAGAACCACCGCGGACAGACGTATGCAAGACAGGGGTTTCAGCTGTCGCATTCCTGGTGTCAAGCCACTCTTGAACAAGACATAGCGTCTGAAGCGTCTCGCCTGGGCTAAAGACAAAAAGGACTGGACTGCTGCTGAGTTGTCCAAAGTAATGTTCTCTGATGAAAGTTAATTTTGCATTTCCTTTGGAAATGAAGGTCCCAGAGTCTGGAGGAAGAGAGGAGAGGCACAGAATCCACGTTGCTTGAAGTCCAGTGTAAAGGTTCTACAGTCAGTGATGGTTTGGGGTGCCATGTCATCTGCTGGTGTTGGTCCACTGTGTTTTCTGAGGTCCAAGGTCAACGCAGCCGTCTACCAGGAAGTTTTTGAGCACTTCATGCGTCCTGCTGCTGACCAACTTTATGGAGATGCAGATTTCATTTTTCAACAGGACTTGGCACCTAATCACAGGGCCAAAGCTACTAGTACCTGGTTTAAGGACCATGGTATCCCTGTTCTTAATTGGCCAGCAAACTCACCTGACCTTAACCCTATAGCCAATCTATGGGGTATTGTGAAGAGGCAGATGCGATACGCCAGACCTAACAATGCAGAAGAGCTAAAGGCCACTGTCAGAGCAACCTGGGCTCTCATAACACCTGAGCAGTGCCACAGACTGATCGACTCCATGCCTCGCCGCATTGCTGCAGTAATTCAGGCAAAAGGGAACCCCAACTTAGTATTGAGTGCTCATACTTTTCATGCTCATACTTTTCAGTTGGCCAACATTTCTAAAAATCATTTTTTTGTATTGGTCTTAAGTAATATTCAAATTTTCTGAGATACTGATTTTGGGGTTGTCATTAGTTGTCAGTTATAATCATCAAAATTAAAAGGAATGAACACTTGAAATATATCCGTTTCTGTGGACTGACTGTATACATTATGCAAGTTTCACTTTTTGAATGGAATTACTGAAATAAATCAACTTTTTGATGATATTCTCTTTATATGACCAGCACATGTACTTTTCTGATCAGGGCTATTTGGATGATTTCTGTTGTCATCATGATTTAAAAAGGAGCCAATCAATTATGTGATAATAAATGGCTTAAAATGATGACTGTACTTCTACGTTTTTTCCATCAGTCAGATTTTTTTATATCAATGCCAAAATGTCACATTTTCTGTCAGGGTATGCAAACTTACAAGCACAACTGTACCATTACAATAGCCTAGATTTACCTTCTGCATCTGAATGATCAGATTGTGATCTATGCAAATTGTTATATTCCAAAAGATTTGCTATCGTGGTGAAATATTGCAATGCATAGTGTCTGCAGCTTTCTCTCTCCATCCAGCTAACTCGCTGTATCTATGTTATGTTTTAACTTGAAATCTAAATATTTTGCCTTGATAAAATGCGTTGCATCATTAATTGCAACTCTGATGGCAGAAGGGTGAAACTCGAGAAACGTTTTGAAAATACTTATAATACATTTTTTATTATTACCACTTATTTAGTTTGTGTGCATTCAGCATTTGGACAAATTAATAAATCTCTCTTACTTGCCCAAAGTACAGGTGTCAAAATATGCATGTTCACTCCTGATTTATTAGGTCTCATATCTCACACTGGAAACCTCCAGCAAAAACCCACTGCCCCACACATGAGATAAGGTCAAAGTGTTTATTCATCACTTTAGACCTGACCTACAGCCTGTACAATGTATGTATGTTTGAGTCAATTCGCCAGGCGAATTCATTTCATACAGGGGTGCGGTTAATCCTCAGGTTTGTGTACATAAAACCCTCTAAAATTATACATGATGGTAATATTTTGCAGTGTCATGTCAATTCTCTGGAAAATCTCATGGCCCAACCATGTTTATGGGTGTCTCTATAAAACAACTGTAACATGCTTTTACATTGTTGTATCTGATGTATGACCACTTACCTAAAACCACATCCACAATAGCATATCCAAAGGAAAATATAAAATGAAAATCAGACAACAGGTGTCAGCATACAGAAATTTTCTGTACGTACAGATGCCAAACATATCTCCCAGCCGATCCCTTACAACATCAAGTATCCTCCCTGAAATTGCTTGTGATTGTATTTCCTAATCCAGTAATTCACCCAAAAATAATGGCAACAATTATTGTAACCTATTGGTTCATACAAATAGTGTGTTCTAATATCAACAATTATTAACTGATGGTTATTAACTGACGGTTTGTATTTTTTGAAAGAGTCCCTAAAGTCCCTTTGCTGTGGGTAGCATAATGACTTAGCTGAAAAAGAAATCTATAATGCCACATCCAATTTAATGGAACACATGGAAAAGGGGGGAAAACATCATAAAACAATTTGAGCATTTGTAGGGTATTATACCACTACCCTACAATTCACTGGTTAAATCACTGTGCATGTATGTTAACACTATAATAATAGAAGCTGAATCCATTTGTTATGTCGTAATTATCAAGAATTGTCACAAAGTTCCAAGAGAATACAATTAACATATGTTCATCTATTAACAATAACAAATGTCTTACTGAACTATATAACTGTAACATTTTTACCTGTTTGTGCACTGTACATATACTAGTGGGGTGTTATGTTCCTGTCAGACTGTGTCCATGATAGCACTTTAGGTTATGTTGCATTATTATTTCATTACTTCATTACAGACTGTCCATAGAGCATTTAACTAAAACCTACTACCCTACAGTTATCGGTTCAATCACCTTGCATATCTGTCAAGTGCTTCATCAAATAACCTGTTGACATTAAGCATATTCAAGATGATACATTAATCATATTCTAACCTGATTATTTACAAGATAGTGGGCAAAGAAAAATGTTACAGACCAAGGGAATAATACAATTATTTTTTACACAATACTGGCTAATGTTAATCCATTTAATGAAAAATAGTTCAAAGCCACATGATTAATTTGTGCCAGAATTTAATAATGCCCAAATTATCATACTATATTTCAGTGTTTCCCGATCCTGGTCTTGGGGACACAAAGGGTTGCACATTTTGTTTTTTGCCCTAGACCTCGCACGATGAACAATAGCAATAAGAATGTTATTGCATTCACTGTGCATGTTTGTTTTCTGTAGTTATGGAGCATCCCTATCTCAGACTTCAATGAAAAAAACATCCATACTTTTTTCATGCAGAGTGGGTGTCACTCTGGTTCTTACCAAAGGAACAACACCGTTTTCAGAATTTGCTGAAGTTATAGTTGTAGATGTAGTTGCTAATGTTGAATAACTTAAGTCATTGCCCGAATTGGTCGGATAGGCCTACAACATTATGTAGTTGACTGTCGCAGTCCGAGTAGGATCAAGCTTGGTTCCCATGGTTCTCGGATCAGTGTGATAAAATACCTATGCAACATAGGCTAAACCATGCATTTGACCGGACAACCTATAACAAAATCATGTGAAAGGTAAACGTTAACTGTTGGATCCAGTGAGTTATTTAGTTCAGAAGTTCCGGGATAAAAGTTGTCTCGGAATACGCCTATAAGCTAAATTTGAGATCCAAAACAGACCAATAAGATGAGGCTAAAATACTGGCATCCATATATATATTTTTTTTATAATAGTTATTCAGTGGATTGTGACTTCAGACAAGTGTTAAGCGTTGGTGATGAGACTTTCCATTCCAACTTCACTGCGGCCCAAAACTCTGAGATACTTTTGCGCAAATATTATTCACTAACTGAACAAATCTTCTAGAGCAGTGATTCAGTACACCCAGTTCACTGAAAATAATCATAAAAAAAACGAATCGTTCATGATTCGTATATCACGAACTACCACCGAACTTTGACACTGTGAACGTTTCACACGACCATTATATCTTGTCTGGTTGAACAGTACTGCAGATGTCTGACACTATCAGATTCTAAATACCGTAACCACCAATTATTGTAACTAGGTAGTTTATACAACTGCTTGTGAAAACCAGTAATGTACCGTTAAACAGTACTGTACCTTCGCTTGCTAGTGCTACAGTACAAAGCGTATCTCATTTCAGCAGAGATTAACGTTGTGTAACATTTATAGGCATGCCCCAGTAACTACCAGTTAAGCATAAAAGGCATTATCAACGCGTTACTAGAACCTCTGGCAACATCTTAATCAAACATAATGAACATTGTTATGAAGAACACACCGGTTAAACACATAAGAGTAAGTTACACCGCTAGCAATAGTGCAGGACAGACTTGCTAGCAAGCTCTTGTTAGCACATTGGATAACTCCATCACGGCACAATAAAACTAACTACTTAAACTTCTACAACGACTACACTACACAATTTGGAATTAAACATCACATTAATTTCATGTTGGTAAAAATGTACATGTGACCTTGTTTTCCATTCTTGCCTGTAAATCTGTCACCCGACTAGTAAGGTTGAATAGCAAACAGGATGGTATAGAAATGGAACTACATCTCATTTACTAAGCATGTGTGATCATACCTGGTAAACAGCATGACTGTGAATATTTCAGGTTTGATCATGCTTATGTCTTTTGGATTGCAAAATGCTTCTCCTGGCATTTCCTGGAATGTTTCTCACCGTTTTTTATCAAGTGAAATCATAATATGATTATTGTTGTCTGATTCTAATACATACACGTGCAAAATCATGCCCATGCGCATAGACATTGGTTAAAAGGTACCGCGTTTTCTTAAAATGTTTGCATGGTATTGACAACTTTGTGTATGGATGCCCATACACAACCTACTTTAAGATCAGTAATTTTATATTACAGATCAGTTATTTTATATTAATGTGTTTCACACAAATTTTGATGTGCCAAAATAACAATACGGCAGAGTTAATGGCTCCCAATTGCAAATATATTCCTTGGGAGGAGATATATTTATCTGCCTCTTTTTCAAGATTTTATTTTAAACAGGGTAAGCATGGAGACCTTGCCAATGTGAGAAACCTCAACAGCGCCACCATGCAGCTGATTAAAAAAATCATACAATGTGATTTTCTGGATTTTGGTTTTAGATTCTGTCTCTCACAGTTGAAGTGTACCTATGATAAAAATGACAGACCTCTACATGCTTTGTAAGTAGGAAAACCTGCAAAATCAGCAGGGTATCAAATACTTGTTCTCCCCACTCTATGTATTAATCTCTCCCACACTTCAATCATGAGTGTGTTAGAAATCAGCCATGCCGTATAGTGGTGGTAATAATAACTTGCGTACCCGGTTGTCAAGGGAAGGGAATATTGGGAAGGGAATATTGAATTGTTTATTGCAGCATATTGATAGTCTATTAGCACATGATGTTACAGGCTCAAACTCCTCTCTGCTCTCCTCACCTCTCTCTCTGTAATGGGGGTTAACCGGCTGCTAAATACCTTGAGGGGCGTGTTTACCTAGCAACGCCAAGATACTAACCCCCATGCCAACTGGTCAATGTAAACATTCCTGTGGTTACCAGAGTGCAACCTACAGGGAGAAACTAAACAGAGATGTTTTTGTAAATCTCATCTAGGCACATTCACTTCCAATGAAACATACATTCATATTGTTGTTGTTAATGCTCAGATCCTACATTCCCCCCATCAAACATTTAAAGAAAAACATTACATGTTTGATAAAACATTACAAGTACAATTCAATTCCTAATTAAAAGAAAAGGCCCATACACTTATGTTACAAACTAAGAAAAAACAACAAATCAGTATCTGACCAATGAGGTCTTATTGTTCTTCGAACAAAAATGAATGTAAACCCGACAAGTGACACACCACACTCCGACACATAACTCTCTGTATGACAGTCATCAATCCCGTTCCCACCTCAGATTATAAAGGTGGAGAAGCATTTTGACATCAACAGGCTACTATCAGTGGTAACGGTGTTCAGCAGGTAATCTGTCAAAATATGACATAATGATGAAACATTTCCCCAAGTCCCTTGAGCAATCAAAAACCCCCTTGTCCGTATCATGATCCATGCGATTATATCATACAAAAGACTTCTGCATATCCGGTTGAACCTGTGAAAGATTCTACCTTTAAAATAGGGAAAACATCTACCTTTGACAGGGACCATCTATAATAGGGAACTATTCACTATCCAAACATACCATGATAGCAGTCATAATGTAGATCATAAAGCATCATCACAAATACACCAAAGTCAAATACTGGGATTGTCATCGTACAGAGGTTCCCACCTGTCTTGCGAGAAACCAACCTTCATACATACAAAATCACCATATCAATTAATTTAGGAAATTCTTAGATTGTAAGGAAAATTAAGAAAACTCTTAAGAATGGCGATGTAGACAGAGTCAATTTTCCATCTTAGAATTTAAACTCCATTAACGAGCATCAGGCGTCTGTTTTAAACACAAGTATTATCCCAGTTATCATTGGTAAATACAAATAAGATAAACTATATTATTTAACCAAACTCAAATCAGCATTTAAAAAACAACATCTAATATATCGTGGGGAGTAAACTCTCTTTAGCTGTATTACACTTTTTTTAGGCTATAACTATATTGGATTAAAAAAATCAGTCCACATGGGACATGCCGTGTCTCTTTAACGTTAGAATATCAATATGTCGATTCTTCATTCTACTACTTAAACAATAACATTTAAGAACTCTATGAATCAAAGATTATGAAAGCTCACGTCAGTTCCTAGTATCGTCCATTATTCCAGGATCCCATAAGAGTGACTCCATCTCGAGACTACTGTCTGTCGGCCTGGTAGTGAAACAGAATGAATCCGTGTCCATTCGGCTTGTCTCCAGTCCCGCATTACGACGGTCGTCCCCTCTCGGCCATCTTAACTTCCTTTCGTTCATCCCGTTAAACCGGAAAACTTTATTTTTCTTTCTGTCCATTTCAATTCCAGGCATCGTTGTTAATGATCCTATTCGTTCATGGTGGTGGCCTATTCGCGCCATGATTTTGAAACATGAATGCATCGTGCACGTCAGAGGCTGCAGTCCTCTTGTTGCAAGTTTACAACTGGACGGCATTATATTTTCCTTGTACAAGTCACTGTATAACTGCCGAAAATACAATATCACTCTAATCCTCAATAGGAAGATACAGTATCATACTATGTCGACACGAAATACAGTTCAGCACTGAAACACACCGGTCAGCGCCCCACCAATGTGAGACGGACTATCCGCACCCGCAGATAGATTCCACACGATAAAAACCGCGGCCTAGTCGGGTCTTCATAGGGCTTCTGTCCAATTTATCTACCCCAGAGATATTTCCCACAAATTTTTTTTCGCGGCCTAGCCAGGGAGTAACTAGGACTTTGCGACTACCAAACGCTTTTGCAGTCTTGACAGTTCGTTATATGGTGTAGTTTCTCGACTCACTGTTCAGTTGTTCTCAGCAACCAGTAACCAGGAAAAACAACGTCTTCCCCGCGATTGCAAATAGAGCCTATTAGCTCTCCAATTGAAGTTCAGTAGAATCGTTAAAACTTGTCCATCCGGGTCACGGCATCAAAACTGTTAGAAATCAGCCATGTCGTATAGTGGTAGTAATAATAACTCGTGTACTCGGTTGTCAAGGGAAGAGAGTATTCAATGTTTATTGCAGCAAATTGATAGTCTATAAGCACATGATGTTACAGGCTCAAACTCTTCCCTACTCCCTTTCTCTCTCTACTCTCTCAACTGTAATGTGGGGTACAAGCTGTTAAATACCTTGAGAGCCCCGGATCGAGGGAGATTATCAGTGGTCTTGTATGTCTTCCATTTTCTTATAATTGCTCCCACAGTTGATTTCTTCACACCAAGCTGCTTACCTACTGCAGATTCAGTCTCCCCAGCCTGGTGCAGGTCTACAATTTTGTTTCTGATGTCCTTTGACAGCTCTTTGGTCTTGACTGTTTGAGGTTGTGGTCAGGTGTCTTTTATACTAAAGAGGGCTGTGCACAGATGTCGTCCAATCTGTCAGTTTTGGAGCACTTTTGCAAAGAAGAGTGGGCAAATATTGCCACTTTAAGATGTGCCATGCTAATAGACACCCAAAAAGTGAAAGTCAAATTCCTCATATGTGCACACATTCCTGGCGAATTAAGCTGATTCTGATTATAGGTGACGATAACTGACTGTTTCGTCATTTGAAAAGATGAGAATCATGGGAATACAAGAACCCAGTCCATAACATTTATCGCGGACACAACATTAGTTTTTTTACTGAAAAAATCCTTCCTAGTGCAGCTGTGAGTTCTTGGTGTTAGTACCCGGTATCGGTAAGTACCCAAATATTTGTACGAGTACTTTTACTCAGTCTGCAAAAAAAGGGTTTTTGGTGCATTCTTGAATTTGAGCTCACAATTGCTCAAGCTCCAGATACTCATCTTGTGCAAAGAAGGCAATTTGTATTGCTTCTTTAATTAATCAGCACAACAGTTTTCTGCTGTGGTAACATAATCGCTAAAGGGTTTTCTTTATAATCAGTTGGCATTTTAAAATGATTAACTTGGATTAGCAAACACAACATGCCATTGGAACACAGGAATGATGAAAGCTGATAATGGGCCTCTGTAGCCTAAAAATCTGCCATTTCCAGCTACATTAGTAATTTACAACATTAACAATGCCTGCACTATATTTCTGATCAGTTTCATGTCATTTATATTGAAAACATTTTTGCTCTTTTGAAAACATTGTGTCCCCACTCTTTTGAACGATAGTGTGTATACTATATATTAATATTGAGTATCCTACGAAAGTTGTAAACAATGCAACCTTGTGCTCTAATGGACTCAAGCAGTCTGTTGGTTTAAACATTTGATACCTTTAAGCTTTTCAGCTCAGCTGGGTTCATTTACATTTCAATACTATTTTTATGAAAATGCGGACCTTGAACTCATAATTTACATATGGAATATTGAGCCTTACTTTTCCTATCAAAATTCTTTAGAGAGGAATGGGAGACAGAATTATTTTTCAACGGTTGCAGTTCTTGTGTCTGACTTTAGGTGTCATTCTTGTCAAATATATACAGCTGAGTGATGTTCACATGTATGACACACTGTCCCTTTCCATCCATCCACCCATAGCATCCTATATGCCGGGTATGCCAGCGGTCTCCCAGTATGGACCAAACCCCAACCCTGGGTAAGATTTGTCTCCTGCCAGACTGCATCTTGATTTTTTTTTGCATGAATTCAGCAAATCAGTTCTGATATGTTTGCTTCTTGTTTTTGTAAGCCACTTAGCCGGCCGTTGGATAATCTATGTGATACTTGATGTTTTCACTTCAGTGGCTATCCAGGGTACCAGTACCCTGGTGGAAACTCGTATCCTGCCACAGTTGGCACTACACACTATGCTTCCCAGCCTCCAGCCTCCAATGTCGGTGTGTATAACAATGCTCTACTGTCTGGGTATTGATGTTATCCGAATGCTTGGATAATCCGAGCTATTAAAGTGTCAATATATACACATACACTTAAAAGCTTTTTTGAATCGCTGAAAATTGTAGATTAGTATAAATGCATATTGTTTTATGTTTGTTATTGAAATCTATGTTAATGTACTCCAACATGGTATGTTGTCTTTGTTTACATATGTCTACTGACATACTTAAAACTACTGACCAATAGCGAGTAGAAAAAAAACAACAGCTCGGGTTGAAATCCTAGAAATGTGCTTTAATCCAAAGCTGTATAAATAACCATCTTACCAAGTGAACTCTATCCACAGCCATTCTGTTGCCCTTTTGTTGACCCTGACCTCTAAACTTTAACCTTCTGACTCGGGTCTTTTTCCTCTCCCTCCTGCGACCTGTTTGGAGTGCTGGGTAGCTTCAGAAAGGTCATGCTTGTAATCTTAGTGTTAACTTAAAGGTCATGGCATGTGGTTGTCCCTGCCCTCAGCATAAACACTGCTATATTTAACCTCGGAGTAGACTGTCACCCGTACCCAATGATCTTAGATAAGCTTACTCATAAAACGTTCTTTATTTTAAAACTGACTTAAGGTCAGTGTTTATTATAAATTTGCTACACCTATATTCAGGCCAGGATCTGATGGGAGGATCAAAGGCTAGTGATAGGATTATGTTTATCATGAAATTAATCATGAAATTCACAATGCTGGCTCCAGCCTGCTAGTCAAATACTTTAGGCAATGAGTCTCTACTTTCTAGATCTTCCAAAGCTAAACTGAAGGTTGGATTTGCACCAAAACTGTTTTTTCTACAACATGGAACTAATAAAATCGACAGTACAGTCAGTTTTCTGATTTGCATTCAGAGTTAAATGGAGCATTGACACTTATTTTTCTTAAGAACAAAATTCTCCCACATTAATGGCCTCCCATCACCTGCAGTCCTTGTGCAGTTCAACAAACCACCTACAGCAGAGGTATTCAAGTTTTACACTACAGTGTGCACAATCTGCTGGCTTTCTGCTCTGCATCTTCACTAACTGCACCCATCTAGTGTCCCAGGTCTAAATAAGTCTGTGATTATAGGGTTGCAATGAAAACATTTAGTGAAACTTGCCTAAAGGTCTAGAGTTAAATAGCGAACAGAAGCTGTCTTTCCTGATTGAACATGTTAGGTCTTTATTGACAAGCAATGAAGACATTCGACCTTGAACCAAAGTGAGTGCCTTTTTTCCACATGTCCAAAAACATTGACATGAAACTTAAAATGCAAATAAGCCATCAGCTAACCGAATAAACTCTGAACAGTTTCCTCCACTGTTCTGTGGCCATTAACAATTAGCATTTGAACTCACTCTTTTGTTAAGTAAATAAATTGAAAACTCCTGAAAATAAATGTCCTTTGGAAAACTGTTGCATCAGTATGAGCCTGAAACATGTTTAATTGTGTCAAAAGTAATTAAATACGTAGTCCTAAAGACAGTTTCAAATTTTAACAATGCAATTTTTTTGGTTGGCATTGAACAAACTGCTTTGGTGCACTTGTTTTGTAAGAAATACTGCACCAAAACAGTGGAGTAGGTGTTATTACCCTCTGGCAAAATCGTACACATTTATTGCCAATATCTTCATAACAGAGCAGTTCCCAAAACAGCGATCTTACTTGTGTTAGGAACATGAGCAACAGAGAAATGACACAACTGGTGCATTCAGTTGCTCTTTAATACATTGATTATGCTGCAATACAGGTGTTAAGTTCTCTTACTTCAGGCCCCAGTAGAGATGGCACCATTGGCGAGGATACCATTCGTGCATCACTGATATCAGCAGTGAGTGACAAACTTCGCTGGAGGATGAAAGAGGAGATGGACCGGGCGCAGGCTGAACTCGATGCCCTAAAGAGAACCGAGGAGGACCTAAAGAAGGGACACCAGAAACTGGAGGAGATGGTTTCACGGCTGGACCAAGAAGTGGTGAGGACAGCGATTGGGCTGTATTTTTCCCCTTTTATTTATTGTTTCCTTTTCTAATTCTATGCATTTAGTGTCTATCTGTCTTTCTCTTACTGCTCACGCATCTGTTTTTTCTTTCTTCTTATCGCTCAGTACTAGGGGTGGGACAAAATATCGATACGGTTATATATCACTTCCTTCTGCAATACATTATCGATACACCGGCACCAAATATCAATATTTTTATAAACATGCAGGCACTCTAAACGGACTCCCCTGCCAATTTGACTCACCAGAGTCACTACTTCATTAATCCTAGTGGTGGCTCTTATCAAATACATTTGGGTAAAGTTGCGTTTAAGAACAACAAAGGTATAGGAGAAAAATGGCGGACAGCAGGGAAAGCCAAAAAAATCTGAGAGGCGCTTTCATCTTTTAAGTCAATGTGTGGGCCCACTTCAGCTTTGACAACACTGACAACACTGGGGAAAAATGAAATAGGTAAAGACTATGCAATCTGCTAGAATTGTCTCATGAAAGTAAAGTACACGGGCAACACAACAAACGTGCACAGCCACCTGGTTCGTCATCATCATGTTTTATTCATTGTCATGGAGAAAACAGCAACTGGAAGTTAGCAGCCTACTATTAACACAATCTTTGAAGCAAAGCTTCCTTTTACATCCCCAGGGGCTACCAGTTTTACTGAATTATTTGCATGGACCTTCGCCCATACAGTGTGGTAAAAAAATGAAGGGTTTTGCCGAATGCTTCAAACACTTGAACCAAGATATGCCATACCTAGTCAAAAATATTTCACTGGAAAAGCTATTCCAGCGTTGTATGCAGAGACGAGACATAAGGTGGAGAATGCACTTCAAACTGCTTAGTTGCAATGCATGGACTTCTAGGGCCACCGAGTCCTATGACAATCACTGTGTGATTCTCTGGATTTTTTTTTCCTGATTTTGTCTCATAGTTGAAGTGTACCGATGATGGCAATTACAAGCCTCTCTCATCTTTTTAAGTGGGAGAACTTGCACAATTGGTGGCTGACTTAAATACTTTTTTGCCCCACTGTACCGAATATGACTGTAGCTGTTGAGCTAACTGGATATCAACACGTTCTGTTTTTTGCGCACATACAGAACCTCGTGTCACAGCGTGCCCTTAAACTGACAGCCATTGCTCAACTGCTGGCGAAAGTTTGAAGAATTTCAGTGTTCTTCCACAGAAGCACCATAGCTACAGATGCACTGAAGAGAAACCAGAGGATGTTGGATCTTCCACAACACAAGCTCATAACGGATGTTGTTGTCCAATGGAATAGCCTCTATGAGATGCTCTATTGGTTTTTCAAGCAACAGCCTGCCATCTGTGCTTCCTTTTATCTCCAGAGGTAAGTTGTTTATTTTAAATAGCATTTATTTTAAATAGTTTTATTGATTCAGCATAGCACTATTTAAATATTATAAATTCATATTTTAGTCTATATCATTCACAATATATACATCAAATTTGTGTTTTCAATGGAAGTTCCATTTTGTCCTCTATATTCATTAAAGGTGAGAAAGAGTGTCACTGACTGCACCCTAACTGAGACAGACGTCTCAAATGTCGAAGAGGTTGTGCAAGCCCTCAAGCCAATGCTGGTGGCAACGAACATCATGTGCAAGAAGGGTCCAACTATATTGGTAATTGCTCCACTTCATGCTCAACTTTTGAGTCCTCAATGGTGCCGACAAAATCGGCACCATTGAGGACAGCCCTCTTGTCAGAGAGATAAAAGCACCATCCATCGAGACCTTATTATAGAGATGACTACGGAGGATAACTACTACCTGTACATCACATCAGCCTTAGACCCCAGGTTTTAATCTCTGGTATTCCTATCACCACAAGATGTGCAGGAGACGTTTGCCAAACTGATTTTAAAAGAAGCTGCTCTGAAGGTAATCACATTTTACAAACAGTAGTAGGTCATCTTAATTTTTAGTTTCAGTTTTGTTTTGATGTGCCGTTAAACCAGACTACTGCTAGAGATGCCATGCTTCATATATATCTGCTCCTTAGGCAAAAAGCAATGCGTGCAGATTAAAAATGTACGTTTACTCGATGTGAACATTGTTTACTTCTGTAGCTGAAAAATAGATCAGACATAACCAAGATGCTCCACCTCAACCACTGACAAGTGACCCAATGAACTGGTGGAAATCTCAGGCACAAGGGTACCCGCTCCTTGCAATGTTGGCACGACATTATCTGTATGTCCAGGGACTATCTGCAGAAATAATCTTTTCAACTGCTGGTGACATAATCACTGCTCAAAGGAGTGCACTCACCTCTGAGCATGCTGATCAGTTGCTGTTCCTGAAGAAGACCATGGATATTTGAGGATGAATTAAAATATTCCCAGGTTTGCATAAACCATGTTGGTATGCACTGAAATGTTTACATAAAACCAGTTAAGCAGAATAAGCACAGAACTGTCCAGGATTACGTAATGTTATTATGCTTGTTATTAAGCACTGAAATGTGTATTTGTGTAATGTGTTTATTATTGTATTTTAATGTGTATTTTTGCATTAATTTATTTGTTTTCTCTAAACTTTATTTACACAGATTGAAAAGATTTTAGTGAGGCATAGTTGTGTGCTTTAGATATTTTAACACCAGAACTGTTTTGCATTCTGGCAGTTTGGTCTTTTGCCAATTTATGGCTGTTTTACATTAGAATTGTGCGTGCATGCGTGTGTGTGTTACATAGGCAATAAGCTAAGAATCCATGCAGTATTTTGTACACTGTTTCATATCTGTTGTCAAATTATTTGAACCTGACACTACAATGCAGTGAATAAAAACTTTATTCCACCTTTTTGCAGCATTGGAGTTTTTTTTCTGCTTCAGTTACACCGATATTGTTATGTATCATGGATGTTTGTCTTGCAATGTATTGAGTATTGCAGAATCACTGTGTCGTGATACCATCGTTACCGTGGGCAACGTCTCGTGTGTATTATCTTGTGAGACACTCTGATTCCCACCCCTACTCAGTACTCTCTTTTTCTCTAGATTTTTATGTAATATTCCAGCCATCAAAACAGAATTATCCAGATAATACATTTTAATTCTAGGGTTCCACCGCCATTTCTGTTGCAACACACAGGTCCAATTACGTAAAGCCTGTTGTCATTGTGTGTGTGTTTACTCTTGACGTGTTTGTATTTGTGTGGGTTTTTGTTTTTCAGGCAGAGGTAGACAGGAACATCGACCTACTGAAGCGTAAAGATGAGGAGCTGAGTGAGGCGCTGGAGAAGATGGAGAACCAGTCGGAGAACAACGACATTGACGATGTCATTGTGCCTACGGCACCACTCTACAAGCAGATCCTCAACCTGTATGCAGAGGAGAACGCCATTGAGGACACCATCTTCTACCTTGGAGAGGCACTGCGCCGTGGGGTCATAGACCTGGAGGTGTTCCTCAAGGTAAAGATTTAAACCCAGGCAGACTAACTGGGGACATTTATGGAAGATGTTACAGGCTCCTGATGAATGTGTTGAAAAATAGATGAGTATTTTTTGTTTAATCTCCATTTCTTGTGACGTGCCTGTAATTAAGCCTTAATCTGTTAAAGTCTATTTATTGTAAGAAACACAAAAACCTTTTTAGCTATGCATCAGCTGGCACTCTCACTCTCTCTCCTACTCTGTCTCACTGTCTTACTCGGCCACATTCCATAAAGACCATGCAGAGCCGCTAGTATATTTCCCTGTACGTCATCTCTGACTTTCTGTCCCTCTACTGTTTCAGCATGTGCGACTGCTCTCCCGAAAGCAGTTTCAGCTACGAGCCCTCATGCAGAAAGCCCGCAAGACCGCTGGGCTCAGTGACCTCTACTAACCTACACTTACGCTGCGGAAACACCACCTACTCTGTTCCAGTCTCTCCCTTAGTCCCACTTAAGTTTCTGCCTGTCTCGCTCTCTTCTGTCTTCTCTTCTTTATCTGACTGTCCTCTCTTTGAAACAGCACTGTTCCACCTTCTGGTATTTTCCTCCTGGAGTCTGATTAAAGTAGGGGCCAAACTCCTGCTTAACAATAAGAAGATAAATGCAGTGGATTCTCCTCACAAATAAAGAAACTTGGTAACAACACAGGTGAATCCTTTTGGGGGGATATAGCTTGATGTATTTGAATCACAGGCAGCTGGGATCACCCTTAATGTAGAGAATAGGTCTCATAGTAATGGCTGGAACTGAATAAATGTAATAGTACCAAACATTTATTGAATTACTTCCAGCCCTTATTACCAGCAGTCCTTTCCTCAGCTGCCTTTTATGATATGAATCCAATACTTGTTTGTCATACAGTTGTTAACAACAGAATTATATTTTAGTCCTCTGTTGATGCCCAATTTGTTTTCAATCCAGCTATCTATTGAAATTATAGAAATTGCCATGATCAAGTTGAATAAAACCAAGACAGGACTTCATTACCTACATTTTGGATTCTCACTTATGGGATTGTTTAAGGTGGTACCTACCCTATATTATATAGCAGTTGGATTTAGAGGTTTAGGACCTACATACTGTAGGTATATAGTAGCATAAAAAAGAAATTCCAGTGAAATAGGCTTCTACTCCTACAGTGAAAAGAAACTGATTGAAAGACACACAGGTACATGGCTAAACATGCTGTTAAAGTGTATCCCCTGTATCTGAGAGATATAGAAAACTCAGGAAAATGTTTATGTTGGACCCATATTTTACTACTTTACCCCATGAATGGTTTTTAAGTACTTCACTTTCTGTTTCATGTTGATTAGGAAGCTTCAGTGTGTCACAGCAAAACCCATGACACTGCCATGTTTCTGGGAGTTTACTGACTATCTGTTATACAGCTCTGGAAATAATTGAGACCACTGCACCTTTCTTTCCTTTCCAAAAATTTCAAAAAGGAAGGTTTTGAGAACAGAAGGGTTATAATTAAGAGGACACTGCAAAATGAACACTTTTGTTCCTCACTCAACTTTCCTTTCCAACTATTTTGGAAAGGAAAGAAAAAGATGCAGTGGTCTCTTAATTTTTTTCTGAAGCTGTATTTGTAGCTCAAACCAATGAGTCTGGGTAGTTGGTTTGGTGAAAAGACAACTTTGATAAAAAGACATCAGGGTCTACAATTGCAGTTTTAACCCATGAATCCATTGAAAATCACAGCAAAAAACGAAGACAGGATTTTGTTTCTTGACTCTGTTCTTTCAGAATATGTTCTTAGTACTTTGAAATGTAACTGTTTCTCTAGGTGCTATGCACACCTTTGGGATGTTGTCTGAAAAAACATAGCCGTCTGCTACTTCATATGCTATGCTAATGGCATACTTCAGCGGGTTTAGGAGAAGCTGATTGAAAAGCTGAAAACAAAGTTTGTGGCATGAACACACACACACATTTATTAAATGAAGTAAACTGTCTCGGGGCTGATGCGAGCAATGCTAATGCGTAGTCCTCCATTTCCTCCCAGAAAATCAAAAATTTTGAAATGAGCAACCACCTTATTTTCTTTTTACATTTGTCTTTTGAAATTGCATCTATTGATTGCACATTTAATGTGAAAACTGCATTTGGATATGGAGCTAATAGCAGGCAGTACATTTTTTATTTTTTTCTGGGTTGTTTGGGCCAGCATATACAGTGGGGCAAAAAAGTATTTTGTCAGCCACTAATTGTGCAAGTTCTGTCACTTAAAAAGATGAGGCCTGTAATTTTCATCATAGGTACACTATGAGAGACAAAAATTCCTCTGTAAAATAAGTATTTGGTCACATACAAACAAGCAAGATTTCTGCCTCTCACAGACCTGTAACAACTTCTTTAAGAAGCTCCTCTGTCCTCCACTCATTACCTGTATTAATGGTACCTGTTTGAACTTGTTATAAGTATAAAAGACACCTGTCCACAACCTCAAACAGTCACACTCCCAACTCCACTATGGCCATGACCAAAGAGCTGTCAAAGGACACCAGAAACAAAATTGTAGACCTGCATCAGGTTGGGAAGACTGAATCTGCAATAGGTAAGCAGCTTGGTGTGAAGAAATCAACTGTGGGAGCAATTATAAGAAAATGGAAGACATACACCACTGATAATCTCCCTCGATCCGGGGCTCCACGCAAGATCTCACCCCGTGGTGTGAAAATGATCACAAGAACGGTGAGCAAAAATCCCAGAACCACACGGGGGGACCTAGTGAATGACCTGCAGAGAGCTGGGACCAAAGTAACAAAGGCTACCATCAGTAACACACTACGCCGCCAGGGACTCAAATCCTGCAGTGCCAGACGTGTCCCCCTGCTTAAGCCAGTACATGTCCAGGCCCATCTGAGGTTTGCTATGATCCATTTGGATGATCCAGAAGAGGATTGGTAGAATGTCATATGGTCAGATGAAACCAAAATAGAACTTTTTGGTAAATACTCAACTCGTCGTGTTTGGAGGAAAAATAATGCTGAGTTGCATCCAAAGAACACCATACCTACTGCATGGGGGTGGAAACATCATGCTTTGGGGCTGTTTTTCTGCAAAGGGACCAAGACGACTGAATGGGGCCATGTGTTGTGAAATTTTGAGTGAAAACCTCCTTCCATCAGCAAGGGCATTGAAGATGAAACATGGCTGGGTCTTTCAGCATGACAATGATCCCAAGCACACCGCCCAGGTAACGAAGGAGTGGCTTCAGAAGAAGCATTTCAAGGTCCTGGAGTGGCCTAGCCAGTCACCAGATCTCAACCCCATAGAAAATCTTTGGAGGGAGTTGAAAGTCCATGTTGCCCAGCAACAGCCCCAAAACATCACTGCTCTAGAGGAGATCTGCATGGAGGAATGGGCCAAAATACCAGCAACAGTGTGTGAAAACCTTGTTTAGACTTACAAAAAACGTTTGACCTCTGTCATTGCCAACCAAGGGTATATAACAAAGCATTGAGATTAACTTTTGTTATTGACCAAATACGTATTTTCCACCATAATTTACCAATAAATTCATAAAAAATCCTACAATGTGATTTTCTGGTTTTCTTTTTCAAATTTTGTCTCATAGTTGAAGTGTGCCTATGATGAAAATTACAGGCCTCTCTCATCTTTTTAAGTGGGAAAACTTGCACAATTGGTGGCTGACTAAATACATTTTTGCCCCACTGTACTTCCATAGTTGAGATTAGTATCAAATATGATATGAGAGCTTGTGCTCTGACAGTCAGTATGACTTTGTACTACTTAACTCTCTTTCCTCCTGCCAGTGAAATGTTAAACTCTGATATAAATACATGCCTCAAACTTTTAGGAAATGATGTGTTGAAATAGTGGGTGCATGCTTTCAGAGCATGTTGGCACCGATCAGTTTGGAAAACCTCAGGAGGTACTACCCCAACAAAGCTGGCAAGGCAAGCATGCAACCCTGCCCTTAGTGCCCTCTAGTCCCACTTTCATTGGCATTTGCAACAATTGAATGGCTTGTGTTAGCTGTTTAGGATGACCCTTCTGTAGGCCGTGAGGTGTGGTCACTTTCAAACATTTTGCAGCAGAGAAGAAAACAGGTGGTTCCTATTGGACAACCATAGATAGTACTTTCCAATTTCATTGTTTGTCAAAGACTACCCCTCAGCACCTGTAGTGTCTGTATATTCATGTTCAATGGTGAAAAAAGTCACTACTACTACACTACTTATTAATAGTGTCACAAGGAACTTGTTTTTTTTCTGTCAACTTCAAGTTTTGAAAGGTGTATATATATCTTGATCCTTAAAATTTTGTATACAGAGGTTGTGAATTAGTACATGTCTGATATGAAGGAATTACAATAATAATTGAACTAATCCAGAATGATCAAGTATGCATACAGATCTCTTAAATTAGCTTTTACTAAATGCACTTTGAATTGTAAGAGTTTATTTACTGTAGTTTTTTTCATTTTCTTAAATCTACCATCTGTTCTTTTTTTTCTGTAGAATATTATGTAAATTGGCACAATAAAGACCGTCTGGTTTGCCTAATGACTTGTGTCCATTTAAGTGTCACATCCTTTTAATACTATTGTTCAGATATACTGTTCTGATTCAGATGTATTGTCCATAATTTACATCATAGACAAGTAATGAGAAAGTAACATGCACGTGGTTCGTATATGAGTTAGTTACTGGCTTCTTGTTGCTATATGCATATTTTTGCATGTGTGAAATCATGTAATAATATAGACCCCATAGAATTGACATGTCACCCAAGAGAACCTGGGTCTCAGAGGAAAGAGCAGTGACCTCCATTTAAACTCACCGCATCCCAAAACTACAAAACCCTGCCTTGGGAACAATTGAACAACTGACTGCTGCAATTCAAATGTGTGAATGGAAAACTACATGAATAGCATAGAAAGACAAGAGACAGGCTTTTTATTATGGAAGTTATGTTGGTGGTGGAGCACATTGGACCTGGCTGTGCTGACAAGTACAGTATAGTTCCATTTTAGATAATAAATACTCTATAGGCCCTTTAGGATTGGGCCACCGAGGTTCGGTCCATAGTCACATGGAGTCTGTGGGGCTCCTGTGTTACTGTTTGAGATTTCCTCAAACTGAATACATGTGGCAGTTATGTCAAGACAAAAGATGCTAGTGGTAGGTATAAACAGGGCTTTATGGGTACAACAGTAGTGATAAGCAACATTTTCAGTTACAGGTGAGGTTCTGACCCAAAACAGCATTGGAAGTGCCATCATTACAGTAGGATGATTCTGTTTATTAATGATTTCCAAGGACAAATTTCAAGAAGCAGCATGCTTAACCCGTTCTTCAGCTCTGGTCTGCCTACCAATCAATACCAATGGTGCTCTCCAGCATTGACAAATCATGAACCTGCTTTAGCCGCCTAACAACTACTTTATCACAAGCCAAAACAAGCTCCCATTGAAAGCCATTGTAAATAACTGAGCCAACCATTAGATTTAAATAGATATTTAAAATGCTTAATTGGTAGAATTACTATTCAGAATATCAGAGAATAGGAGTGGCTACACAGAACATGGGATTAACAGGTTAGCAGGGATTGAAAGCCTGCTTCCAGGTGTTATTTACAAGGTGAGCTCTTTTTGCACGCCCCACAGGGTCTCTGCGCTTTTGATCAGCTGCTTCTCCTCCTCAGGCTTCAGGGTCATCTGGATGATGTCGGTCAGACCACTGTTGCCCAGTACACAGGGCACACTGAGGAAGACCTCGTCCTTTACGCCATGCATTCCCTGAGGGAGGGAGATAGTTTATGGACAGAACACAGCTAGAGTGCTAGGTAGGCTGTGTGGAGGAGGGCTAGGTATGTGTGTCAAGTCTATTAAAGAAAATATATATGACCTGTGACCTTTACCTTGACTAGTCCATTCAGATATTTGTCAGACACAGTAGCGCTCAACTGTTTGCATACCCTTGGAGAAATGGTAATATATGTACCATTTGTAAAGAAAACATGATTGAGAAGGCAAAACACATCTTTTATTTCTTATGAGATTCACATTCAACTGTAGGTCATAACAGAAACACGCTATCATAAAAGAAAACATGGCCAGAAAAAAACGAAATGACCCCTGCTCATAAGTCTGCATACCCTTAGTTCTTAATACTGTGTATTGCCCCTTTTAGCATCAATGACAACATGCTGTCTTTGGTAATAGTTGTCTGAGGCCCTGAATCCTTGCAGGTGGTATAGCTGCCCATTCGTTTTGGCAAAATGCCTCCAGGTCACGCAGTCTTTGGTCGTTTTGCATGAACCGCACATTTGATATCTCCCCAGAGTGGCTTGATTATATTATGGTCAGGAGGTGAGCCACCACCATGCTTCACAGTGGGATGGTATTCTGTTCACTATAGCGATGGCCATTCAAGGATTGACTACCGTACTTCTAGCTGCAGGATATGTTATCAGCACTAACTCATTTTCTTTTTCAAAATAAAAGCAGTCATTGAAATAAATAAGGCAATATAGTTAATCTAGTCTGTCATTTTATGTTTAATGTTAACTACATGGCCTTATACATTTCAATGATGGCTTTTTTTGTGATTAGGAACATCTGAGTGCTGCCTTCTTGGTCTACCTGACCTTGGCATGGTATCAAGAGATTGCAGTATTTTCCACTTCTTAATAAGCAATTGAACAGTACTGACTGGCATTTGCAAGGCTTTGGATACACTGGTCTTTTGACAGTTCTTTTCTGCTCCACATGGCTCAGTATCAATCCTGCTCTGTGCATCCAAATGAGAGCTAAAAAACTCATTGACTATACACAGACATGAATTGCAATTAAAAAAGCCACAGGTGTGGGAAATTCACCTTAAATTGCCATTTTTGCCTATGTCTGTCTGTCACCTTGTGTGTCTGTAACAAGGCCAAGCATTCAAGGGTATGTACATTTCTCATCAGGGCCATTTGGATGATTGCTGTTATCATTGTTTTAAAAAGGAGCCAAACAACTGTGACATTAAATGGCTTCATATAATCACTATCCTTAAATAAAAGACAGTTTTTGTTGCATGATCAGTCATATTTTCAAAATCAATGCCAGAATTTATCATTTCTGCCAGGGTATGCAATCTAATGAGCACAACTGTACATGAGATTTGATTTCATTTTGAATAAATTGGCACATATTTCTAAAAAATGTTTGTCAGTTGTCATTACAAGAATTGTTGAACAATCGATTATAAATTATATAATTTGAAATTCAGTCTTACTTGACAAATTGAAGTCTAAAGGGGTCTGCTTTATTGGGACATGAGAATCAAAGAGGGTCTCTTACCTTGACCAGTGTGGACACGGGGTGGACTTTGTGGAGGTTCTTCAAAAGGCTCTCAACCAGGTCAGCAACAGACATGCCAATAGCCCAAGAGGTATAACCCTTCAGCTTTATGACCTCATAGGCACTATATTACAAAGAAATATAGCAGAGGAGTAAGGAAGTGTCATAGAATCATTGATATATTATGACATCAAGTTCAAAGTTCAAAAGGTTTATATGTCATTTGCAATAACAAGTTATGACAATCAAATGCTTGAAGAAAAAAAAGGTTACAATCATAAAACATAAAAATTCCTTTACAATATCTCTATAACTTATTTACTATATAATACATTTAAACACAACATGCATTTTAACATACTACCCCTTCAAATACACACCTTTCTAACTCATATAAGGCTGGCTAATGTTTTATAACGCCTTCACTAAATACACACTTTTCTGACCTAACGTACTCTGCACATACATTTGACAAAATAATTGTGAAAGAAATTCAACTTTCTTATTTCAAATTCACTAAATGAACTTCAAAAATATATATTAAACACAAGTAAAATCTGATCATGTCCAATAAGAAATACATTTTTTAAATTGAAATATGATGTGCCACTGGTTTAAACAACCATTAAAAGATATTGTTCAACTCACCTGTCCACAACCATCTTGTGTACTTTATTCCAGTCCTCCTTGTCTGCATCTGTGCCAATTTCTGGGTTTAGAGCCTTCAGACCAACACCGGCAACATTGACACCGCTCCATACAGGCACTGGAAAAAAGAGCCAGCCAGTTACAGGTCTGATATTCAGCCAATACTGACATATAGATGCTGATGTTGGGAAAGGTTTTCTACAGCATGGTGAACAGACAGATCAAGACAGAACGTTCTGGAATGGATTTCAAGCCAACTTACCACTGGAGTCACCATGCTCTCCAATGACCCATGCATGGCAGCTAGAGGGATGAATATGGAGCTTTTTGCCAATCAGATGGCGAAAACGACCAGAGTCCAGGTTGGTGCCAGAGCCAATGACACGGTGACGGGGGAAACCACTCAGCTTCCAGGCAACGTAGGTCAAGATGTCAACTGGGATGGGGGAGTAAACAGGGAGAGAAAAGGGGTGACAGCTATAAGAACAACTTGAGATGGGAAGACCATGCTGACTTCAGCCCTACAGGGAGGGGACTCCCTCTCGTACCGGGATTGGACACGACCAGCAAAATGGCATTGGGGCTGTACTTGACTATCTGGGGGATGATGAACTTGAAGATGTCCACGTTGCGCTTGACCAGGTTCAAACGGCTCTCACCCTCCTGCTGACGGGCACCAGCAGTGATAATCACCACCTTGGAGTGGGCTGTCACACTGTAGTCTGAAGTAAGATGGAAAAGGCACATTCAATTTACGTAAATACATGCTTTTCCAGGCACCCCCACAACAAATCTGTGTATGCGTGTATATTCGCGCACAGCTCGTTTAAGGGTATTTCTGTTACAGATGAGACTTTCCATGGACCTCAAGATACATTATTTCCACAATATTTAATTGTTGATAAAATGTGTTGAAATTCTCATAATTGAATGCTACACAGCTTTAAAAAAAATTAAGGGAACACAATCATCACAGTATACAGTGAGGGAAAAAAGTATTTGATCCCCTGCTGATTTTGTACATTTGCCCACTGACAAAGAAATTATCAGTCTATAATTTTAATGGTAGGTTTATTTGAACAGTGAGTGACAGAATAAACGACATAAAATGTTATAAATTGATTTGCATTTTAATGAGGGAATTCATTATTCTAACCCTCTGCAAAACATGAATTCGTACTTGGTGGCAAAACCCTTGTTGGCAATCACATAGGTCAGACGTTTCTTGTAGTTGACCACCAGGTTTGCACACATCTCAGCAGGGATTTTGTCCCACTCCTCTTTGCAGATATTCTCGAAGTCATTAAGGTTTCGAGGTTGACATTTGGCAACTGATTTTCTATGGGACTAAGGTTTGAAGACTAGTGTTAGAAATCAGCCGTTTCGTATAGTGGTTGTAATAATTTTTTGCATACCTGGTTGTCAAGGGAGAGAGTAATTCAATAGTTTATTGCAGCATTTGATAGTCTATTAGCGCATGATGTTACAGGCTCAAACTCTTCTACTTTTCACTGTAATGTTGGTTACAAGCTGATATATACATTGAGGGGTGTGTTAACATAGCAAAGCCAAGACAGTAATCCACATGCCAAATGGCTAATGTAAACATTCCTGTGGTTATCAGAGCGCAACCTACAGAGAGAATCTAAACAGAGATGTTTGTTGTTCTCATTATCTAGGCACATTCACTTACGTACATTCATATTGTAATTGTTAATGTTCAGATTCCACAATTTAATTCATCAAGACCGGATGTGTAATTTCAATGTTCCCTTAATTTTTCTGAGCAGTGTATATACATTGCAGATTGATACTGTTAGTGTATTGCAATTTAATGTTCTAAACAAAATGTATTCGGCACAGTGACGAGACCAATCAATGAGAAAAAGATAAAAACTTTGAAAAAAGGTTTTGCTACAAAATTATCTTCCAGTTATACAAAAAGATTGAGAACAAGCTATGAAGAAAGAGCTTAGATGCATGTATAGCTAATTAGCCCATGTATGTGTGCGCATAATTGTCAAACTCTTCACTTACCCTTTTCGCCCACAATTTTGTGGGTCTTGCAGAAGAGGCTACCATGCTGCAGGTCCATAACCTCACCCTTCAGCTTATCCTCCATCACATCAATCAGGCACAGCTCATCGCACAGATCCTGGTGAACACCCATTAACATGCCTTGTTAAGAGTAACCTTTTGATCTCCTTGCCTGCCCTCCTCTCCAATTTACACTAAATGTCATCTAGCAATGTCGATAACCAGCCTAATCAATAAACTGAAGAGGTGAATGGCCAAAAGTATGCATCCCAACATGTATGCATTACAACACTGATGCATCCCAACATGTCAAAGCAATAAAATGCCTAGTTTAGGTTGAGCTTTACATGCAGTACCAATAAAATACAATCATATACATGTGACCTCTCACCTTGAGCAGAACGCTGACTGCAGAAGCCATGCCCACCATGCCAACGCCCACCACTGTCACTTTGTTCTGGGAACCAACAGGCTCACCAACCAGCACATGCTGAATCAACTTCTCCTTGGTGGTCATCTGAGAGACAGCGGAGAAAGACAGAGATTGAGAGAAGTTAACCGTGAATTTGAAATAATGTATCTTGTGCAACCCAAATCATGGAGTGAGAGTACATCTGCACATCATCTTCAAGAGCAAGAAACAGCTTTGGGACCTAGTTTTGTCTTTGACTACTGTTAATACAAATAACATTTTCAAAAGTCTACTCTGAATATAATTCTTTCATTAATTTGTCTTGTGTTTTTCTTCTTAGAAGCTACAAATTAAATATTAAAGAATCAATTGTATATTTAGAATCAATCTTTTTGTGGAACGAAGCGAATAGCGGTGGTGAAAGAATACATACATTTGGCTCAAAGATTTCCTTACATTTATTTTAAGCATAAACAGCAATTATTTTCAGATAAGGTACAAAACTATTCACTGAATACATATTCATACCGCAGAAGCAATAAATAGGGTAGAGAGGGTATCTTTGTGTTCTAGCAGTCTAATGTCAGGAAAAAACAAGCGATCTAATAATCAAGAGAGGTAAGATGAAATCTATTTGTACATCCACTTCACATTCCTTTTTAATTTAGAATGCACAATAATATTCATTTCTAGCACCCAGGGCCGGAGTTGGGCCACTTTTCAGTCTGGGAGATTCCGGTCCACTTTTTCTATGGTGGTGGAAATTAGATAAATAAAGCAGCAATTCAGCTCTATTAGGTGATACAAAAAGGCTAATATTTTAATTAAATGTAATATTTTGCTTGTGAATAGTTTGACAATGCTACAATGATATTAGCCAAATAATTAGGTTGCTAATGCTAATCATTAGGCCTATATCTCTCTTTACCAGTTGCCACTTGTGTTTGTCCTCTTAAAAATAAATCGGTAAGCTTGGCACATTTGGCAGCATCCTCCTCCAATGCCTTTCTTTTTTCAACCTAGCTTTTTCAGTCCCTCCTGTTGTCTTCCTCCCATCCATCCTTCCTGACGCAGATTGTTGCGGTAGGGCCAGCCCAGCTATCAGTAACCTATCTGAGAAAACTTTTTGGAAAAGACAGGCTACGGACCTAACCAACTCACATGGTACAACCCATGCAGAGGCTATGGTGTCAGAATGCAGAACGTGTGTAGCCTACTTAGACTAACGTGACAAAGGTACAAAAACATATTCTCGAGTGGCCCAAAAGTCAAGTGGCCCACCGAGAATTCTCCCGATTCTCCTGATTACCCACCCCGGGCCTGCCAGCACCCTTTATAACCTGCTCATAGCACATCTGTCTTTGTTGTGACTCACATTGTGAGTCTGTATACTCCAGAGTCTGTAAACTCCAGGTCCTGCCAGTATCCAGCAACTTCGCACAGCCATTGAAGAGGAGTGAACCAACATTCCATAGGCCACAATCAACAACCCGATCAACTCTTTTCGAAGGAGATGTGTTGCACTGGGGGATGCAAATGGTGGTCACACCACATACTGACAGGTTTTTGGACACCCCCGCATCCCCCAATACAGTGAAACTGCAAATTTTCAAGTGGCCCTTTATTGTGGCCAGCCTAAGGCACACATGTCCAATACTCATGCTGTCTGATCAGCATCTTGATATGCCACACCTGTGAGGTGGATGGTAATCTCAGCAAAGGAGACTAACACAGATTTATGAACAATATTTGAGAGAAATAGGCCTTTTGTGTACATAGAGAAAGTATTTGATCTTTGAGTTAAGCTCATGATGAATTGGGGCAAAAACAAAAGTTTTGAATCATTTAATAAAGACACGTATTACGTTGTGGTCCAACATCCAACAGGACAGCTACATGAACCCCATTCTAACCTCAGGTTGGATCAGACACCTGCACACCCAGAACTGATGGTTGACACAAAATCAAGTCAATACAGTATTTTCTTATCAAAAAAGTGGGTCAAAATTGGCTGTCTACAATTCTCAAGCACATCAACTCAACAGTGCTTTCTAAATTTATTGCGACAGTACAGTCAAAATGTTAATTTTTCTGTAAACTCAAGGCATATGAATATAGAATAAAAAATGTATGGTACAAATGTTCTGTCTGTCACCTTTTATTTCAAGAAACGCTTCAGCAATTAACTTAAACAGCACCTTCAGATTTCCATTTCCCCATTTCTTTAGAGCAGAAGTCAATGGGCTAGTTTTAAATTAAACAAAATGTAGAAGTTCATCTTTAGTCTCAAATCACTTGCATGCAATAACAGCAGTGAATCAGTGAGCCATTGAGATATCTTTTGAGATGCCCTGCCAAACCTTTACTGCAGCCATTTGAGCTGTTGCTTGTTTTTGAAGTTTCTGACTACTGTCTTCTGTTCAAAAAGCAAAATACATGTTCAATCGAATTTAAATCAGCAGATTCACTTGGCCAGTCTAAAATCTTTAATTTGTTCCCCTGATGAACTTCTTAGTTGCATTGGCATTCTGGAGGTATTTTCTTGTACACTGTACCCAAGATGCTTCTGGATTCATTCTGCAGCTGCCATCATTCATTAAATCATCATGGCAAAATCATGGCAAAGCATGTGGACAAGCAATTTCACTCCCTTTAGAGTACACTACATGAAAGCTCAAATTTCACAATAAATGGTACCAGTTAACAATGTAAGTTTTCTGTGTCTTTCACACTGCATATGGTTTATTCATTCACATGAACATTGTTACCATTGTATGAGCCACACGTTAAGCAGAGTTCAAAACACTGAGTAAAAACTGTACAAAACTAAATAATTAAGTGCTTTTCTAGCTCCAGAAAATATTTTTAATATCAGCTTGTGGGACAGTCCCAATCTTCACCTATACTCATTGTCTCAAGTTTCAAGGTTTATTTGTCAAATGCCCTGAACAATACAGCATCATCTTGCACAATGAATTTATTTTGACATGGCACCAACAACATAACATAACATTATAGATATGCCAAGTATGGCAGTAATATACATAACAATGTAAACTAACAGCTATTTGAAAGAGTAAGATGGGGAATGTAAACAATATGGTAAAAGTATTGAATATTATAGATACACATGAGTGTAATATGCTTATGAATGGTACATGCAAATGAATATTCTAATGCCCATTAAATGTACCTGAAAGGACATCCGAGCATTGAATTGCCAGTTATGTGTGCTGCTTCACACATTTTGTATGGAGAGTCCATTGTTGATGGTGATGTCGACACCCAAATGTGGATGTACCCAGGGGGAAGTGCTGCACTACAAACATTAATGTTCTCTAATACTTCAGTGTGGTTAAGTTTAGGATTAAAGTTATGGGTAAAGTTAATCCCAGAGGGGAAATTCAGATGTTAAAGATAGCATTTCTAGTATGGTTAATGTAAGATGAACTATTGAATATTGTGCATCTCTTGTGATTCAAACTTGCAAACATCGGGTCCAAGTTGATGGCTTTACCCCCCGCCACCAACCCTGATTACAGATCCCTAGTAAAACTTTACTTCATTTAACTTTACTTCCCCTAGTGGTAGAACTTACAGTTTAAACTTGCATATAAAACCCTGTTCCCAAAGAAGTTGGGATGCTGACTAAAATGCAAATATATTTAATTGAAAACAGTACAAAGACAGTATAAGAAATGTTGAAACTGAGAATTGCTATCGTTTTTAGCAAAATACGAGCTCATTTTGAATTTGACGCCAGCAAAAAAAAATAATTAAGTTGGGACAGGGGCATGTTTACCACTGCTGCATTCACCTCTTCTTTCAACAATACTCGGTTTGGGACCAACTGCTGTATTGTGAAAGTGAAATGTATTCCCATTCTTGCTTAATATATGATTTATGCTGCTCAACAATTTGGGGTCTCCTTTGTTGCCTTTTTTGTTTCATAATGCGCCAAATATTTTCAACGCAGACTCATTTGCTACAGAGCCATGCTGTTGTAATACATGCAGAATGTGGTTTGGTATAGTCTTGCCTAAATAAGCAAGGCTTTCTCTGAAAAAGACGTGAAAAAAAATGTTGCTCCAGAACAAGGCATTCAGAGGGTTGTTCATGAGGTTGGAAGGCCAGACTAACTCAATTTCCATGGACCTGCCTGAGTCCTTAATGTTGATGGGGCCACAGCTCACTGGCTTTCAATGGTAGGGGTCGGGTGGGGATGCCACCCCTGCAAGCCACGGAGATCTCCTAGGAGGCCCCAATAAATTGTGCTCCAAAGTGGGGTCATCACATGTGGGGGTAGAGTATCCAATGGCAGCCAGGTGAAGATTGAGGTTGACCAGAATCCAGACCTTGGATGGCAACCAGCAGTTTGCAACCTTCCAGGTTGGGTCATGAAGAGTAATGGGCATCTCATGTCAAGGAGGGACTCTGACCCAGCATATGCACTGCTCCACTGTTCTCCCTTAAATAGTTGGTTGTCATTATAAGTTTGCTTCTTGTTCTCTTCAGGCTAGTAAGGTTTTGCTAGGTTTGCCTTAAGAGAATACATTATTTGAGCTGGTACCATTGTGTTTTTGTGAAAATACAATATCAATATAAACAAGAGACATAGACTGTTCTTATTCGTTCGTCTCTTTTATTGCGGCCTTGCTCGTTCGATTTTTTAAATGTGCGGCTGACACCCAACCGATCACATTATTGTCTGTATATTAAAACAGGAATGCCATAATTAACGTTCACCATGCAATCCTAAAACCAATCCCTTACTGCCAATCACTTACTACATGATGATGGAAGATGTAGCAAAACCCTCCCCCATTATACTCCATGTCTCATCATGTTAAAATCTGATCTCTCCCTAAGTAGGTGAGCAAAGAGTGAGTGAACAAAAAAATAGCAAAATATTAAGCTACGCAGTGTCAGTGAAAATAAAGGAAAGGTGTAGGTAGCCATTTTGTATTTTTTGTAGACTGACCAACAGAAAAATTTCCCTGAACATAAATTAATTACTTAGTAGTTATTCTAAAGTGTCTTGGCGAAACATTGAAAAGTCCGAAAACATTGTAAAAGGATCATTTTAGTTAAGATTAAAGTTTTAAACTTTACATTGATTGGTTTTGTAAAAAGTGGCAATGTCGAAGTTACATTTCCCATCTTAGGGAAATTTCCTATCTTAGAGGTGTATCCGGTAGTAAGTAAAGTTTCCTTAGTGCCTCAAGAACAAAATGTGATACTATATGCAAGGGAGTATAAAGTCGATGAGAGAGGGTGGGTGAGTGGAAAGGGTGTGCGGTATGAAATGCTGGCACCAAGCTTCACTGTCAGTCAAAGGTGCTTTTAAAGTTCAAATGTTGGAACCATCCCACCTCACCACCACCACACACTAGTAATTGATTCATTATCAGCTGAAACCAAATCCATGTTGCTTTTTCTCTGGTACAAGAACCAGTGATCGGTGATAATGTCTTACACAGAATTGCAATATACTTTACTATTCAACCAAAAACAATGTAGGCTATGTGTTAGCCACAAATGGCTCCCTAAATTGTGCACTGTAGTGCTGTAATGTGCAGGGAATAGGCTACCATTTACTTTTAGCTCATGGCTGGAAACAAGAGCACTTACCAACCCAACCAACATGCCAGCAAGCCAGCAACAAGCTTCAGTTGGTGTCAAGTATCAGCACAGATCACTATTTAAGACATATAGAAAGACATGAATGTGCTTTGCCTCTCAAGCCCCATGTGATTAAATACGTGTGTGATAGGTCAAAGGTAATCCACCACATGCCAAACATTTTACTCCTTGTAAAGTAGTGTGATATTCTTTACAGATTTGGGTAGTCCAACTACATTTTTTGTGTTTATTAGGCAGGATAGAGGGACTGGTAGAGAAGGTTTTAGAGCAGTTTATTGGATTCATATGGCAACACACGGACTAGTACATGTGATCGAGGGATCGCAGCTTAAGTCGTGGCTCCATGACCTGGTCATCATACTGAAGACTACATTGATTGTTTCAACCTGACCTACAAACTATTTGTAGTCATGCCACCTCAATTGGTCCATGAATGAGTAATGATTTGGCATTTTAGCAATTACATGCACAGAAGCTACTCAGTCTTCAATCATGTCCAAGTTTGCAGTCTTCAATTGTGTCCAATTGAAATAACTGGTCAGGGTTTAACAACCAAGTAATATTAGGAATTAGAAAAACCCTATGTCTGTGTATTTCATACCTTTGCACACCTGTATGCAGATCAGCTAAGGAAGTAGGGTCTTCTAAAAGCTATAAATGGATGGGAATTTACTGTATGGGGACATGTCACTTTCCAGCAATATATAACTACTACTAATAAAAACAATGGAAATCAAGAACATTTATAAAAACCAATGTGGATAAAATCAACTGCAGGCGGAATGATATACAAAATTACCCTGCATTAACACTCATTATTATTCCTTGATCATTCAGTCATAAGATTTGTCTGTGATCCCTGTTCCCTCAAATATTTTGGGTTACTGAGCAAATGTCTGGCGCCTCCCTGAGCGGAACAGAAGTTGTAAAAAAAAGTTGTAAAAATTCTGTGCAAATTTCGGCACAAGTGAACATTGTTCTTTAGTTACGGTTGTTTCAGTAGCCAGTTGGTTATTGTGGCTATTCCAGCATAATTACAGCCTTTAAGATTACCCCCAGACATTTGCTCAAAATGATTAGCCTACAAGAGCCATTATGTGGAGAACAACACTGGCCTACATTCCACTAAACATCTTTACATTTAAGTCTAACATTCATGATTTGGTATTTGCTCTGTAACACAGTGGCGGACCACTTAGGAAAATAATCCTCTAAAATGCATTTATAATTAGTATACAGATAATTAAACAATGTAGGCTACCCTCTGCTTATTGACCTATTATAATGAAGTTTTTCTTTACAATACATCACTGCTTCTAAATTACAAGGGCATTCCAGCCTCCCATGGTACTTACATATTTTCAGTAAAACTTTCAGGGGAATTTGGTGGCTTTAAGAAAAAACATTTAGCTAAATATCTATATTTGAGCTTTTGCTACTGCTTGTAAACTCACAGTTCAGTGACTGATGGCTCATGTGGCAAATGGAATATTCACAAATAGACCTACAGTAGTTCTGATTGGCTATGACGCATAGGCACTGTTCAAGAACTTTACACACTTGAGTCTTAATCTTAATTTCATCAATGATATTTATGTTTCTACAGTACAAACTAACAGGGCAAAGTGAATTTAATTTTTGTAGGTCTATGGTTCTGGGTGGCATTTGTTCTGCACAGCAGACCTGGAAAAGCTGCGCAACCACATGCTGCAGCTTATAGGGAACACAGGGCGAGATATATTGGCAATTTTAAATCATCTTTTTGACTTTTACGTTTTTCTCAAAATATGGCCTCAAAATATGCTGCATAAATATAAACCAATCAGCCATAACATTATGACCACCTGCCTAATATTGTGTAGGTCCCCCTTCTGCCGCCAAAACAGCCCTGACCAAGGGCAAGGACCAAATTGTGACGGCTAGACGATTGGGTCAGAGCTTCTCCAAACTGCAGCCCTTGTGGGGTGTTCACAGTCATTGGTCAGTACTTAAGGAAGGAAAAGCGATGAACCGGCGACAGGGCCATGGATTGCAAGGGCAATCACATGGATGGCCACATGCGTGTGAGTCACATATGCAAGCGGTAAGCCGGCGGAGGTAGTGTGATGCTTTGGGCAATGTTCTGCTGGGAATCCTTGGGTCTTGCCATTCATGTGGATGTTACTTTGACACATACCACCTATTAAATCATTGTTGCAGACCATGGGCACCCTTTCATGGTATTCCCTGACAATATTGGCCGCATTCAGCAGGACAATGCGCCCTGACAAAAATAAGAAATGCTTCTGAAGTGGTTTGGGGAACACAACAAATTCAAGGTGTTGAAATTCCCCAGATCTCAATACAATCGAGCATCAGTGGGATGTGCTGGACAAACAAGTCGGATCCATGGAGGCCCCACCTGCCAACTTACAGGACTTACCGGTCTTAAAGGATCTACTGCTAATATCTTAATGCCAGATACCACATCACACCTTCAGAGGTCTAGTGGAATCCATGCCTCGATGGGTCAGGGCTGTTTTGGTGGCAAACGGGGGACCTACACAATATTAGGCAGGCCATTGCTTATAATTCACATAATTGTCATACTCATCAAACTATTCAGTGACCCGTTGTTCCCTCTGGATGTATAAACCTAAAGAGAAGCACCTGCATTCATTATGATCCTCCACTCATTTATTCAGGGTTTCCTTTAATTTGTCACCCGTCTGTATGCAGGAATGTCTGACTGACATTTTAAAATAAAAAACACTAAAAACAGAGGCTTGTTCAGTTTTTTATTTTACCCAACATATTCTGCCAATATCTCTTTTGAATTTCCATGTGACGTTCAATAACTAGCCAGGGAGCAGGAATTTATTTGAAGATGTCATCAAACACAGGTACCAAATTCTGTCTTCCTGAGCTAGCCAGAAAATTTGTTGTTTCCAAGTGGATTAATTTATTTGACCTGGTAATATCCCTTTTTGATGGCCAAAATGATACCAGTGTAGAGATCTTTGGCTTACCTCAGGACAATACCATTTTTTCCTAATTACATAACTAACAGAGATAGTTTATTTGGTTATCTTTAGTGCACACTAACTACAATGTAACTAAAGTATGTTTTTAACTAAACTGTCGTTGATATTATGTATTTATGTAAACATTATTACCATTATGTCGACCCTTTAAAAATTAAAAAGATAGCTAACTGTTACTAGCCATGTGATGAAGATAATGAGCCCACACGGTTAGCACTGATGATAGAGTAGGAATACAACTAAATATATCAGTCTTGAAATATATATTTTAAAAGAAAATAGACAAATGTAACTTTATATTAATGATTTTTGTAAATTAATGAATCTGAGAAGCTGGAAAATTAGGCCAGGAGACCGGTTAAAATGCATATTTTGAAGTATATACAAGTGTTTCAATGCCAAATGCGCTGTTGTAATGCATTTGTTGACTCAAATTTGAAAATACATAACACAATAACCAAAACAAAATTACTCAGTTATTTTCATCCATGTGTTCTAAATTTAAATGTGTTCTTAATGTTATTTTGAACTAACAACAATATTAATATGAAAATTACAACTAGGAAAACTGTGTTGATCCACACTAACCATGCCTGCACCGAGCATATTGGGGGTAGTTATTAAAAATCTTCTATAGGATAAATTAATGGTGTAAACGCAAAACAATCGCATTCATTCACTAGCAAATGCCACAACAGGTTACCACAGATAGATCTAGACCTGTGGACTATTCATATGAGATGCGGCTACAACTATCTCTTTCAGCTGTTATTGATGCCACCAGACTGAGTAAATGTGTCACGGACCTTATAGAAAAAGCACAAAACCCTGGAAAATACAAGGTAATATTCATATACTTCAAATATTCATATACTATCTCTGATTTTCTTTTATCCATTCAATTGTACCGTTAGGCTACTAAATGAGGTCACAAACTGTAAATTAGTTAATAGATACTCATACTTCTCTAGCCACCTACTAAAAGCGACTAATAGTTAACCCCGAGTCACCAAAGAAATTGATCTTTGTAAATAAATTACAAAGAATTACCACTGATAACGTACACTTTGCAAACTGACGATTGAACTACACGGCATGGTTCCAAAAATATCACTAAAGCAAAGCCACATACAACTTCATCACAATACTGACTGTACAGTACAAATACAAAGACTCACCTTGAAAGTGTAATGAAATTAAAGTACACAGGATTGTGAAGCGATTTGGAATGTCTTCTGCTGGGCTCTTGGCTGGATGCAGATTTTCTGCAGCAGTGACTCGCGCTTAAGGAGGTCCCTGTATTTAACTGTTGGAGCAGTGTAGACGCCGCGTACATAACTGCGCTGAAGTTAGTTTTAGATTGGATATTCGACAGACATTCGGCTCTTCAAATCGAAATAGCTCTTTAAAGAAGTATTCATGTAATCCAATATTGGTTTCATTGTGATTACAAAAGCGGAAACGATGTTGCACAGCCCTTATTTACCCATATTTACCCATATTTTAAACGAGCATAAAGTTAGCAAGCCACGGAGAACTAACCACTGTGTATCGGAGCCGAAACCGAAAAGGAATCGATCTCTGGACGGGTGTTGGTTGTGGGAGCGTTCAAATTGTATTCAACTGCAGCTATCTTCTTCAAACTTCTAGTTTCAATAGCTCTTACAAAAAGTATACAATAACTATGAAACGAATGTATTTTTGATCAGGGGAGGGTGAAGTCCAATGCACACCATTTTATTTGTTCAAAATTTGAAGTTTCAAAATGTTACGAAATTATACGTACCTTGTCATCAATTCAATAGCTCCTACAATAGATATGCCATGATTATAAAAAGTACATTCCTCACCCTCCACTGATCAAGAATATGTACTTTTTTATTATCATCGCATTTCTATTACTGGAGCTATTAAAATGAAGTTCCATCAAATTTTGAAAGGTGTGCATTAAGAATATGTATTTTTTTAATAATCATGGCATATCTATTGTGTGGATCACATGCGCGTTTCACCCCATGTTACCCTACATACAGTCGTAGCAGAATCCCAACAATTGTTTTACTGAGAATGCAATACATGGAATCTGTTCATACTTCTCTCATGATGACGTTTTTATGAGAGCTAAATACTTCAAACATTTCGATTACTTGTGCCGAAAACCTTGTTTATTCATCATTTAACAACTTTTCATACCATAGGCGTTTTCTCCTTGGTATAAGCCCATGTTACGTTCTCTGCTACCATAAATAAATCATTTCACACATTTTACAATCTTCACTGGTGCTTAATAAATCAGTGTTTAAAAAATGATTTTTTTAAGGTAATGCATTTCTATCCACCTAAACTCTTCCTTCCCTAGATAACCTTAGTTATTTGAAAAAGGACATTACAGACGAGTGACATAGGAAATCCTAGATCCTTTCAGGGATTTGAAGGAGTTCTAACCTTATGTCTCCCCCTTGTGACTTTTGCTAGAAAATGCAGTTTATCAGCGATGGCAATCGCTGCGCTTTGTGGAAAAGGGATTCTGTAAGCACCTAATGTTATGGTGTGTTTAAATGAACAAAAAGTACTTTAAGTTGCCCTGTACAGCTTCGGAAAACAACCACACCGTGTTTTTCCAGAGTAGGCTGTATTTCTCCTGAGGTTACCTGTGAGGTTTTTTTTTTAATTCTGAACTTTCTTGGAAAGGAAAGAAAAAGGTGCAGTGGTCTCTTAATTCTTTCAGCTAAATTACTAATGTTCAACCCAAATCACACAACCACCACCAACACCAAGTGTAAGTGGGACACAAGAACGAGATGTGATTTGGGTTGCAATCAGAAACCTCCATAAACCTGCCCTCCAGCTTGGTGTCCCCAGTCTTCCATGCTAGATTGGAGCCATATTTGACCAGTCAATTCAAAGAAATTGGCCAATTCATTTATTTATACATTTTTGTAACCACTATTTTAGCAGGTGAAGTCATGCAGAGACTAAACATATATTTTGCGGATGAGCCCTGCGTCAACACAATTAACCAATCCAAAAGAATGAGGGGCATCCCCCAAAATAAAAATAAATATGAACACATAATTCATGAGATGCAACATCCTATTCCTCTAACATCCGTTTGAACTGATCTAGAGTCATCAATTTATAAAATTGAAAAGTACCTTTTTTATGTGAGTTGAAGAAAAACTTAAAGCTTTTCTATATAATTTCATAGAGATTGCAGGTATCTCTAAATTTAACCATCCCTGAGACCATGTCTGATAGTTTGTACTTCTGTATGTCAGCAGAGTAGTAATGAAAAGTGGTAAAATTGGATATATAAGCTAGTGCTATGGGTTTTATCTAAGTCTTGACTGGCATTGTTGATGTCAAAGTTCTATGTGTCTGTAGAGGTCCACTTGAAGGCATCTTCGGTTTTGGGTCCTTAGTGGCAAAGTGTTTCCCTCTCTGCATAACTGTACCCACAAAAGTATTGCGAGGGCAGAGGAGTGAAAAGATTCCTTCACGTCAAGAGCATCCCTACCATATAGAGACATATCACATTGCTTCTGAGCTTAACAATGTCGTTTAAACAGTGCCTTAGCATGCCCCTTGACCTGGAGACCAGGTCAGAGTGCAACACCTCCACATCTTCACGCTGCTCTGGTAAGTCCAGCGCCAGTGCAGCCACAGCTGAAGCACATGCAAAGGCTGAGGCCGCAAGGACAAGAGCCGCCTACACCAAACGAGAGAACGATAGAGAACGAAGGTCAAAAGAGTGTCATTGACGCTATGCTAAACGCTAAAGGCAAATCCATCACTTTGGAACCCAGCAAACATACACTATGAACACTTTGAATGTAAGAGTACGAACAATACCTACATGGAAAGAATGGAAAACTTTAATTTGGCTGAGAGCTCTCATTTTTGGGCAGGACTTACCACACCCAGAACTTTTAGGCCCTGATACCCACCCTCTATACCTCTACAAACCTCAGAATGACCATCCCTATGTCAATCTGCCCCGAGTCCACAATCCACAAAGTACATCTGCACCTAAGTCATTAGACACATCAGATTTTTGCTCCATAGCTCGTCAGGACCTTGTCACAGCAGGACTTACAGTGTTTGATGATCAACTAGAAAACCATCCTACCTGGAAGTATAGTATTAGCAATGCTATCGAAAGACTGAACCTCAAACCCAACAAGCAACTAGACCTTCTCATCAAGTGGCTCAGTGGAGAGTCACAACAACATGCCAAAAGGATTAGAGCAGCTCACGTCCTTCATCCAGCAACTGGCCTGCGTATGGTGTGGCAAAGGTTGGATAAGCGTTACGGCTCCTCCGAGGCCATCGAAGCCTCTATTTTCACAAGGCTAGACAGTTTCCCAAAAGTTCAAACAAAGACTGTCAATGTCTACAAGAACTTCTTGAAAGACAGGTGGCAAAAAGTGAAGGTTGCTTACCAGTCCTCAGTTTCCTTGACACAGCTAGAGGTGTAAACCCTATTCTGGATATACTCCCTCACTACCTCCAAGATAAATGGGTAGCTCAGGGCTCAAAGTATAAAAGAGAACAGCACGTTCAATACCCTCAAAACTTAAAAAGTGGCTAAGAGCCAGACAAATTGTACCCCACGCATAAGAAGCCTCACTCCCTCAGAAAGTGCACAGGGTTTAGAGAAAAGACTCAGGAGGAACGGAAGAACTTCTTGAAAGAGCAATCTATTCGCTAAAAGCGCTGCTCCTCCAGAAAACATCGAGCCAAAGATTGCAAAGCTGTCACCTTATGTTTAGAGTGCGACAGTGAACGTCACATCTCAGCCCTCCATGCTGGTCTGGCTCCCTTGGCTACAAAAATGTCCACCACATCCACCCTAGAGGATGGCAGGGAGCAAGCAAAACAAGATTCGGATGTAGCTACGTCCTCCTGCACAGAGGTCTGTTGAAATGGCTTCCAAAGCAAGTCCTAATCTAAAATATGTCTCGTTTACGTCCATCCGAAGGGACGCCCAAAAAGAAAGGAAAATGTACGTGATGCTAGACAATCAAAGCAATCTGTCATTGGCCTGTTCTGCATTCTTTAGCATGTGCAGCATACATGGAAATTCCTCTCCCTACATCCTCAAAACATGCTCAGGCACAACAGAGACCACCAGGAGAAGGGCCAATGGTTTTGTGGTAGAGTCTGTGGACGGTGACATGCATCTAGATTTGCCCACCCTCATTGAATGCAATCTAATTCTTAACTATCGAGAAGAGATCCCTACGCCCTAGCCGCTAAGATTCCACCACTCAACCCATCAGAAGAAATCCTGCTCCTGTTAGGGGGAGATATAATTCATGCTCACAAGGTTCGCAGTCAATGTAACAGGCCACATAATGCTCCCTAAGCCCAACGTCTCATCCTTGGATGGGTCATTGTGGGTGAGGCATGCCATGGAGGAGCTCACAAATCCGCTGTACAGACCTTCAAGACAAACTTCTTGGAAAATTGATGTGCCAGCTACTTCAGACCATGTGAAAATAGCATCTATGTAAAAGAGGCTGGCATGCGAGCAACGAAAATACCTCACACAAACACAAGATAACCTAGGAGAACAAGCTTTCAGCTTCACCAAAGATGACAAACTTGTGCCTTCTGTTGAAGATGTAACATTTCTCCAAATCATGGATAAGGAGGTTTTCAAGAACATGAAAGCCTTTCCTGGGGAAGATCTCGCTAAGAACCTACATGATCTAGACTTAAGCCTGGATTATCCCCCTATGCAACGCAGCCTTGGATTGGGATCTGTTTAAAGACACTTTCACCTTTCAAGTGGCCCCCAGTAAGAAGCCCTACTCTCAGCGCGGTGTACTGTCAACAATCAATTGCCTTAACAGTGTTCTTGGGTTTGCTGCACCTGTCAATGTTCAAGGTTGTTAAATCCTGAGAGCTTACAGCTGACGCCAGTTTATGGGATGCACCCCTCCCCAAAGAGAAACATGAGAAAGGGTTAAAGTGGAGGGACTCCAAAAGCTCTGTGGCTTAAAGATTCCCAGGATGTACACATCCCTTCCACTCTCCAGAGCTCAGAGGAATGAGATGTGCATCTTTTGTGACACATCTGTAAAGCAATCAGTGCTGTTGCCTACCTGAAAACTACAGATGCAGATAGGATGAGCGAAGTGGGTTTCATCTTAGGGAAGGCAAAACTTGCTCCAAAAGCCAGATCTTACTGTGCCCAGGCTTGAGTTAGAAGCTGCCGTGTTGGCAGTTTAGCTGGTCAAAATGATCCCAGACAAGCAAGACACAGAACTCGATGACTTTAGATTCTTCACTGACAGTATGGTGGTGCTTGATTATATATTTAAACAAATCCAGGCGGTTCTACGTTTTTGTCCATGACTGAGTACAGCGTATCAGGCGCTCCTCACTACCTAGCCAGTGGAATTATGTTCCAACTGATCTAAATCCATCCAACCATGCTACAAGAGCTGTCCCAGCGAGTCAGTTAGCTTAGTCCTCATGGTTGATTGGACCAGTCTTTCTCACCAATATCAGTAAGAGCAACTCTTGCAAAGAAGACTTCGACCTAATTGAGTCCTGTATGGATGTTGAATTGTGCCCAGAGGTCTCAAAGTGTGCTACTCTGTGCAAGAGAAGTATTTTCAGAGGATGTAAAGCTTATTGAAGAGGGACAGTCTGTTCCAAAGTGGAGTCCACTCAATAAATTATGCCCTTATGTTGACCCACGTGGTCTTCCTAGAGTTGGAGGTCATCTGGAAAAGGCCCAACTCATGACTCATGAGTCGAATCCTGTACTTGTCCTTGGCAAACACCATGTTGCCCCAATATTAATCAGAGATTTCCACAAGCAGGTTCATCATCAAGGCCGCCATCTCAGTGAAGGGGCCATTCGAGCTCCTGGGTATTGGATAATTGGAAGAAAACGAGGAATTAGCAGTACAATCTACAACTGCGTGACATGTTGCAAACTACACAGTCGGGGGGAGGGCAGAAGTTGGCGGACCTTCCGGCTGATCGTTTGTCTACTGATCCTCCCTTCTCCAATGTAGGGCTAGATGTGTTTGGTCCTTGGTCTGTGATGTCAAGAAAGACCAGAGGAGGACAAGCAAACAGCAAACATTGGGCAGTCATCTTCACCAGCATGAGCACATATAGAGGTGATTCAGTTGATGGATAGTTCCAGTTTCATCAATGCTTTAAGACGCTTCTTTGACATCAGTGGTCCGGTAAAGCAACTTAGATCAGACTGCGAAACCAACTTTGTCACAGCATGCAAAGAACTCAAACTGGACTCAAAAGTCCAAAAACGAGCCCATCAAAGACTCCCTATCTGAGCGAGGATGCACATGGCTGTTTGACCCGCCCCATTTCTCGCACATGGGAGGATGCTGGGAACAGATGATCGGCATATCACGCCATACAGTTTGTTTTTTGATATTTGACTTCCAATATTTGATTACCGATTTCAAACAAATATTGACCAATTGGAAAATAGCTAGTTTTTGGATTCCTAACAAACATCAACTACATTCTCATTTCCTCTGTTAAAAGAGGAAATGGAGTAACAGTGGAAAAAATATATATATTTCTCATTCTTTATATTTCTGTTTTTCGTTTTGTTCATACCATGAAGTGCATGCCCCTTTCAAAGAATATTCATAGCATCTTCATTACAGCGTTCTTGTGTGTTCACAGCCTAGTTTGGCAGCATTAAAGTTCTGAGTGTATGACGTTTTAGGTAGAAGTGTTGATGTTCAATACGATTCAGATGTTTTATTGAATTCATTTGCCTATATATGGCCTAAAATTACTGCCAAATAAACTATGGGTAAATATTGTGCACTGTGCACATCTGTAAATCACAATCCACATGATAGTTTTGCATTTTGCTGTTGTATATAATGATCTGTGAACGTGTGATTAAAGACTTGCAAGAATTAAACTTTTGCATCTGTACACAAGTTTTCAAAAAAGTATTTACACATGCACTACTTAAGAATTATACACACAGCGTGTGTATATATATATATATATATATTTTTTAGCAAAACTCTGTCTACCCGCACAAATCTCTGTCTACGGATACAAGACAATGGACAAGGATACAAATCACTGTCCAGGGATATAAAACAATGGACACGGATACAAATCACTGTCCACCGATACACTATCCACGGATCACTGGATACAAAGCTGTTTTTATGGCTTGCAAATCTGCTGTCTGCAACAACTTTGATCATGTAGTTCTAATCCCTGAGCTGTGTTAGCTCAGGAATACATCTAAAAGATTGAACGGCTGGGTGTGCCCCAGGAAAGGTTTGGGAACCACTGCAAACTGACCAAAATTTCTACAATTGTGGATGGAGCAGTGATTGGAATATGTAGGCTATGACAGCTAGCTGCTTGAGGAACATTATAGTTATAGCCCTGAACTACCCAATTTATATATCAAGGGCTAGTCATTTTGAACTGCACATTTCTGATTGTTGAGTTCTTTCTTTGGCAATGTTAATCTAATTAGATCAGGTGTGTAAGCAGTTGAGAATTTCATATACATGGGGGTTCCAGAGGAGTTTTGACAACCACTGCAATAATCCACCCACCATGTAATTTCTAGTCCAGAATACAAATCACTAGAACATTTTATTTCTTGATGACTTTCCTTTAGTCCTAGAAATATGAGGCTATAGACGGAAACACACTAGATACCTTTAGGGAACAGAGGACCAGATAAGTGTTTCATTTTTAAATGTTTGACCTTTTCGACCACTTTCAAGTCGTGTCTTCCTGTGTCAGTTTACTGCATCAAGTACCTTTATACTTCCATCCAATCTCACACAATCTGAAAAACAGCCCATTGGTTTGGCACAATGCTTCCATAGTATCTAGTTTTTGGCCTTTTTCATCCTTTTTATGAAACAAGAACAGTTTTTTCAGTCTGAATGGATCTTGTCCTGTAGTTGGATACAGCTTTGACATACTGTATACAGACTCAGTAACTACCATAGGCTTTATGGTCTGTTGGTTTGACATGCATTTTTATGTGTTTCTATATTTATTACAATTATTTGAATTAACTTTTTGTGGGTCAGTCATTCTTCAATATGCATACATAATTTGTCTATGAATAATAAATGATATTTAAGATATTTAAGCAAATAGGTTTATAGTGGTGTAGTGTATGACCAATACACCACAACAAAGGTCTGTTCTTAGGCACAGTGTGACTCAGATTGTCTGTATACAGTTCTTTGACTGTATATCAGCCAAACACCTGAAATTCATGTGTTATTACTAATAATAACCTGTTAATAATTTGTACCAGATCGTATTGCTAACCAACATTTAGAGTTTGAACGAACCAGTTTATAATTATATACAACTCAGCTGATATAACGTTAACAACATTAAGATCTTCATGTCATCACTAATTTAAGTACTAGTGTTTCATAGGTTTGATTTCAGACTGGAGAGTTTTTATTGTTCTACCACAGTCTGGCACTGTTGCGGATGCTAGATTCTAATGAAAAATCACATAATTGGTGTGTTATACAGGTCCAGGCATTCATGTGACGGTCATATTTAAACAAACTAGACTAGAACAGAAGACATTTTACTGGTAGTTGAGGGTCAGGCTAGTACTCAAGTTTCATCAGAAATTCTGCCAGGCTGTCCACCCAATCCATACCTGGCAAGTTGTGTTCACCTACACTTTAAACATTTGTTAACACTCATTTAAATTGAACACTGATGTGACAATTTCTTCACTAATGTACATTGGATTATTAACTAGTATGTAACTCTGGTCTCTGGTTGTGACACACATGTCTATATAATACAGAGGATCATTAGATACACTTATTCAGAGTACTGTGGGGTAAAAAAGTATTTAGTCAGCTACCAATTGTGCAAGTTCTCCCACTTTCAGGACACCTGAAACAAAACTGTAGACCTGCACCAGGCTGGGAAGACTGAATCTGCAATAGGTAAGCAGCTTGGTGTGAAGAAATCAACTGAGGGAGCAATTATAAGAAAATGGAATACATACAATACCACTGATAATCTCCCTCGATCCGGCGCTCCATGAAAGATCTCACCCCGTGGGGTCAAAATTATCACAAGAACGGTGAGCAAAAATCCCAAGAACCACACCTAGTGAATGACCTGCAGAGAGCTGGGACCAAAGTAACAAAGGATACCATCAGTAACACACTACGCCGCCAGGGACTCAAATCCTGCAATGCCAGACGTGTCCCCCTGCTTAAGCCAGTACATGTCCAGGCCCATCTGAAGTTTGCTATGATCCATTTGGATGATCGAGAAGAGGATTGGGGCCAACGAAGGAGTGGCTTCGGAAGAAGCATTTCAAGCTCCTGGAGTGGCCTAGCCAGTCACCAGATCTCAACCCCATGGAAAATCTTTGGAGGGAGTTGAAAGTCTGTGTTGCCCAGCGACAGCCCCAAAACATCACTGCTCTAGAGGAGATCTGCATTGAGGAATGCGCCAAAATACCAGCAACAGTGTGTGAAAACCTTGTGAAGACTTACAGGAAACGTTTGACATCTGTCATTGCCAACAAAGGGTATATAACAAAGTATTGAGATGAACTTTTGTTATTGACCAAATACCTATTTTCCACCATAATTTACCCATAAATTCATTAAAAATCCTACAATGTGATTTTCTGGATTTCTTTGTCTCATTTTGTCTCTCTTAGTTGAAGTGTGCTTATGATGACAATTACAGGCCTCTCTCATCATTTTAAGCGGGAGAACTTGCACAGTTGGTGGAACTTGAAGAAATTGAATTGTTGCATTTATAATTTTGTTCAGTGTAGATCTGTTGATTGAATGTCACACAGAGGACACAAAACATAAGCGTTTTTAATCAACAATATATTGATTGAGGGCTTTAATGCATGATCAGGAGTACAGGTAAATTGATCAGGGGCTATTTTTTTGTTAAATATATGTACATATTCTGAGATCCCGGGCCATAGCCCCTGACACCCAGGCTAACGACCCCCATGATACACCGAGTGATGTTTTGTCCTGCCTCCCGCACCCTGACAGGTAAAAAGTTTTGTACACAGGGATCACATTCTAACATAGTTCTAACACTGAGAGCCATAGGACCCTACTTTGACCAACCAGGGCATTTACGTTTTAGTCATTTAGCAGATACTGTCATCCTGAACAACTTGCAGGTAACACTTTCCTATACGGGTAAATTTACTAGCATTAGTAGCTACAATAGTTAACATGAACGAATGATGAACAATGACATGAACAAACAGTTAATAATGATAACCCTTAAAATATTAATGATTTCCAAATGCATTATAACAGTATGTAGTGTCCTTTGTTCATGTTGACACAGGATATTAACTAATGTTTTTTTTTGCGGGAACATACAATAGGTGTGATGCATACAAAATGTATTGTTGCAATTTGGGTTATGTATTGTTTAAAATGGGCATACAATACATGTACTAAAGGACACTTACTATGGTTGGCCAGTAGGGGGAAGAGAGACGTGGTTGCGTTGCGTTGGGACAGAATACGATCAAAACAAACACCAGCGCATTCTGGTAACTCTTGAAGGAAATGCCATGTTTTCTTATTATTTATCCTGTTTTCCAGGTTAGTATTGTACAAATGTACACCGGATATTTCAATACTTGCCTGTTAAATTGTATGTAGAGAGTTGAAAAGCATAGTAATTTTATAATTATTGAGAAATATCTGAAATATTTTATTGACTGGATTATGTGCCTGTGTATATTTTAGCATAAGATTTGCTTGTTTCCACTTCCACTGAAAAGACATTACTCATCCCATGATGTCCATGTTTCCAGAGTGGTAGTTTTACAAATTATTTTTATAACCTACACTTAGTTAATCATATCATTCTCTTTTGGCTCACTGAGTAACCACTGAGCCAGAATAAAGCATCTATAAAGGATACCTCACTATTAGGTAAATATTTGGTGTCCCTTCAAGTAAAGTGATGAATTATCCTACCTTAACAATCACTAATGAATGACACATGGGTAGCTATAAACCCTTATTAACTGATACTTCACCATTAGGTTATTCTTTTGTGGCCCCTTAAGTAAAGTGATGAATTATCATACATTAATAATCACAAAGAAATGACATGAATTCATGTTCGGTCTCAACATGAACAGATAATAATATACACTGTTAGTTAATGCATTTGTAAACCATTAATTAATTAAGGGTTATCATTATTAACCGTTTGTTTATGTCTTTGTTCATCATTCGTTCATTTTAACTACAACATTTGTTAGTGGTAATTCATATACCCTTATCAGAAATTGTTACCCAACTTGCATTAAATGCATACATTAAACGCTAGCCTGGCCCAACCATGGAACTGAGTAGCAATAAATACATTTTACTCAATTACATAGTTTCAAGGAACAGAAGACATTGTAATTTACAGCAGAATATCCTCTTTTGCGTAGAAGCAGAATGAAGCATCTAACTTCAACGGTTATGGAGCAGTGAGTTAAAATATTTTTCATTGCTGCGGGGGCACGTCAATCGCGCTCAGAGGGTGTTAACGAAAGATATCAGCTGGTTGAAAGAATAACATATCTTACTACAGTCTGAGGATTTTTTATGTGTCGAAACACATCAAACAATGCATTTGGCCTTTATTAAATGTCTCATCTTAAGTGGGTAAAGCCAAGGGCTCCAGGAAGAGGGGAAGACCCTTCTAGTATGGCCCCTACCATTGTTTCCCATTAAATCAGGGAAGCCTATTACAAAGGGTTAACATTGAATCAGACTGGTCTCATCTGTGGTTATTTCCCTAACATGGGCATATTCAGTTTTGGAATAATCAGTAAAAGTAATAATAAGTCAAATCCAAACATATTTCCCTCTCAATAGCTTTAACGTTGACATTTATGGTTTTGAAACCAACTGAAGTGAGGGTAGAAACCTAAAGTAATTCCTTATTGTTGATGATAGAACAAACCTAATGTCAATAAAACCACTGACGTGGTCAAGATATGCATAAAAGTTGTTATTTAGGGTTTGGATGACTGGTACAAAATGAGATCAAATTGGAGAATTTCAACAAAATGTAAGAGGGTAATCAAGACATTATATTTGTAGTTTGGCTATTGCCTGTGAAAATGTTAAATTTGTGTGCTTTTGCTATGCTAATACAATTGCCCTGGTGGTTGCAGTAGGTAAACCACTGCAACACGGGCTGGAGTTTTTCTTTCCTACAATTTAGTTGAGCAGCTTATCCCCTAGTGGGCAATTGTATTATTTAATTAGGCATGTGCCAAGAAACTACAGGAAATTATCAAATTTGAGAGCTGTTTAGCTATGTAAGGCAAATTTGTCAATTAGTTATAGGGTTTATAATTACTTTGCACAAGCAACTGTGTGGCACATCTTTGATTCTGTTTGTGACTGTTTTAACATTTTCACTTAGTTTTTTGATGTATATACTGTATGAAACTCCTTATCGTTTGGATGGATCAATTTCCATTTTTCATATCCATCCTGAAATGAGGGCCAGTGCGCATTCAGGATGCTGCCTCCTATGGCTGTATTTGTTGTGATTATGCTTTTACTGATTGGGTCACTTTTCCATTTACTTAATGAAGTGAAAGCAGGGAGGAATGTGTGATATGATATTTGTTTATGATCGGAAAGAGGCAGAGTACAACAGAGTAAATCAGATTGGTACTTATGAAGAGTTACATTAATAAACAATTCCTGTTTGTAGAGTTATAACGAAGCACTGGCATATGTTATGTTTCATATCTTACATTTACAGAATTGCATTTGTTTATTTGGTAATTGTTTGATGTATGGTCTAACACTTTAATGGTTGAATAAAATAGGTCAAACTTTTTTCTGATTTGGCTAAGGAAAGTCCAGTCTGACTTATCTTATTCCAATACCTAGTTCTTATTGGGCATAAATATAGCACAAAGAATTAAAAAAAAATCAACCAACTCAGTTCTGGATGGAAAAGAAAATTGCAGATAGACTATTATGGAATCTTCTCTCAATTAGATGTATGCTTCACTCTAATGATGGAAATTCTGAGATCCACAAGTTTTCAGGATTGATCTTTTGTCTTCGTTGTTTGGAGCTGATGGAACAATACACTGTATGTGTCACGTCCCCACCTTCCTGAACTGATCGCACACCTGCTCCCCATCCAGTCCCACACCAGTTCCCAATTCACTATCATGCACCTGTTTCCACTCACCTTGTCACCGACAGTATATCCACAGAGCCCTGTCATCCCTTCCCTGCCGGATTATGGTCAATAATCACATGCGCTATTCAGCAATCTACGAGTCTACATTCTGTCTGTATTTCCCGTGTAACGACTTGTTGCCTGTCCCCGACTACTCTGCCTGCTCTCTGCCTGTACTTCTGCTGCCAGCCCGTGTGTCAACCTTCTGCCTGTCCCTGACTACTCTGCCTGCCACCGGTCAGTACCTCTGCCGCCTGTCTGAGTCTTGACTCCCTGCCTGACTCCGATCTCTCTACCTGTCACTTCTGCCCTTCCAATCCGCGCTTGGGTCCCTACACCCATCCCTGACAGTATGATGGTCTGATGGACTGTTGAACCACACTAATTGTTTAGGACATCACAAACCCTTTTCTGATGATACATTACGTCACTGACTGGACATAGACAATTGAGTGTGAGTACATGTAACATGTTCTAGATGGAATACTACAACCACACTGGATTAATCTGTTCCAGATCTTCCTGACCAGATCACTTGGCTTCACATTCCATTTCTGGATGAATCATCGACAGCAAAATGACTTGCCAACCAGATGAAGTCAGATGGCGTAATGTGTGAAAGTTCTGTATAAAAGCCATGGTCTGGACTCGAACATTGGGGGTGTATCTGCAGAAGGACCTGACTTTAATCCAGTATAAACCAACCCTTAGTTCTTGTGTTTTAACTAAGATGTCAAATGAAATGTTGGAAGTTCATGTACAAGCGCCTTATAAATAAGAGTGTATCCAGGAAGTCCCTGCTGGACTGGGAGTATATACCACCACCACTGGTGGAGCCATCAGAGGCTTTCCCAGACATCGGAAGGAGCGTGGACTGGTGCAGCTTTCGTGACCCACCGCATCTGTTCTCAGAGAATACCATCTCCCCAGGTTCCTGTGGCATCAGTGGTGAGTGTCCCAGAGCCAAAGCAGCCAGCGCCCCCTCTACATCCGGTGCCAGCTCCAAGGCGCCGATGTTCCCTGCGGCCTTGGAGCAGCAGCCAGCTGGTGGGGGTTCTGCTCTGTTTTCATTAAATTCAACTATTCAAGTACAAGTCAGCCTGCGCTTGGTTCCACCACACTACCACCAAATTACAAGATCAGTATTGGTTGTTTTGAAAGACAATTTGTAATCAAGAGTCAGCATTAATAAGAGGGAATGCTTGTGGTCTATCCAGGGTTGCAAATTGAAGATTAATCAAATTTGACTTAAACTGCCTACAGAACATAAATTATTTTGTTGAATTTGCATTAAACACTCATTTAAGTTATAATGGTCTTGGGAGAACTAAACATAACAAAATTGGGACAAAACCATACATAGGTGAGTACACAGGTGATCAGAATAAGGTTTATTGGGATCTGATGACAGGGGTGCACGTCACACACCTGCATGCACATTACACTGTGTAAGCAATTGCCCTACTGGCTGGCCAGGCAGATTTGGAGCTCAAACATGCTTATAATGCCTTGAGAAAAGTATTTGTTCAAATGATATACAATACTGTGCCAAAGTCTTTGGCCTTCTGAGACTTGTTTAAAGCTATGTGTCTGGGCAGTAAGTATTTTAAGCCTCAAATGAAAACACAAAATGAAACTTTGTTCGGCTTTAACTACAAACAGAAATCCACAATATGCAAGTGGATATTTTTTTAAGTCTAAGAATTAAAATGTAAAATATAAAATACCCTATTTGGATAAAATATGAAATAGAATATTTTGTTCACATATCTAATTGCAAACATGCTGAGATATAACCAGTCACCTCCCAGATCACAAATCAAGCTAATTGGCTTCCATCTGTGATCATTTGTAATTATTTTGATTAGTTCAGAATAAAAGCAGTTGTTCATAGAGGACTTGTTCAAGATAAGAATCAACTATGGGCAGAAGGTACATTCAAAAGATCTACAAGATACATTTGTAGAAAAGCACAAGTCAGGGGATGGATATAAAAAGATTAGAGGTTTTGTCAAACCTTTGGAGCATAGTTAAGACCATTATTAAGGAGTGGAATGGTGTATGGCACCCCCCAAACCTTGAATAAACCAGGCCATCCCTCCAAACTGGATGAAGGAGGAAACTGATCAGAGAGGCTGCCAAGAAGTCAATGGCAACATTGAAGTAACTTATTGCAAAGACTGGTCAATGTGACCATGTGACTATGGTATCACAAGCGCTCCACAAATCTGGCCATATTAGATTCGATTTAAGTTTGTCATTTAAGAAGTACAAATACTGTACAACAAAATGTAGTTAGCATCCAACCAAAAGTTAAAATATAGCTGCAAGCAGCGATTCAGAGGACCAGGTAATGACAAAAGGATACTTTGAGGCACCTCAGAATGTTTATATTACTGTAACTAACCAATTGTCTTTATATTTCCAACTTCAGTTAAAGATGCATGCAGCATTTAGTGGGTTTCAGCATTTAGATAGCATGAACATTATACAATATGGTATGTAGGATAAAAACCTAACTGTACAAAACATATGTCCAAACATTAACTGAATGTTGGAAGATGTTTTTTCTTGTCCAGTTGTGACCCCATGTCGTTTTTACATACCAGTCTAGTTCATACAACACTTGAAGATCTTCATACCTATATGCCGAATGTCAAACTACAACAAGATTGGTTATTTGCTGCCATATGAGTAGTATTTTAAGTGTTTTCAAAATAACTAAGATGGCTGAAAATCCATGATTGTGATTTATTGGGTCTCAGTGTCATAGCGTCCGGTGTAGGAGGACAGAATAGCAGAGGCAGAACGGCTGTTTTGGAAATAATCCATAGTTTTAATTAAGAAAGAAAACAAACAAACTTACAACTTAGAGCAGACTCGATGACTGGGCGTAATGTAGCCTACGGCTGACAACCAAAATAAACCACAACTACTGTGCACAAACATTCAACATAAGTAGGTTCCCCAATTGGAGGCAATAACGAACACCT
>JACXGJ010001655.1:0-79049 GCA_016801105.1 Esox niger
ACCAGCAGACTTGACTATTGTAACTCTTTACTGTCTGATCTTAATAAAAAGAGGGTTGGCAAACTGCAATTAGTGCAGCTGCACCTGTTCTTTCAAATAGAAAAAAGAAAGAACACATCACCTACAGTGGGGAGAACAAGTATTTGATACACTGCTGATTTTGCAGGTTTTCCTACTTACAAAGCATGTAGAGGTCTGTCATTTATATATATATATATATTTTATACATTAAGTCAAAACATATTTATTTTGATATGATATTGATGTTTTCGAGAGAAGGTGGGGCAGGGTGGGGCCAGGTGTGGACGGTGGGTGAGTAAGTGCGCCGGTTGACACTCATGCGATCCATTGACATTTTCTGACTCCTGTTCTAATAAGAAAAGATCAAAGCCCTCGAAGCACATTATAGAAAGAAGAGGAAGAAAGGAGACCAGTATATTGTATGTTTTTATATACATTTGTTAAAGCATCGGTCTCTGGTTAAAAGTATTTGAAATGTAGCGCACTAAGCTAGCTAACGTTGATGAGCATCGACAGAGACATGTCCTATGGCAATATCTTTGATAGTTTTGCAGCAAGGAAATTGAGGCATGTCCAGTTAGCATTTTTACACAGTAATTTGTCCCCATTGTCTGGAACATTATTTGAGTTCTATCCTGACTGAAATTCATAGTGTACATTTTTATCAAAACTTTTTTCATTAATTTTTATTTGTTAAAGTGCATTGAAATATATTTTTTAGTAAATGTGCTATATAAATACAGTCTGATCTGAATAACACGTGGTATTCTTTGTTCTGTTATTTTAATTTGAAACAACGAAACCTAAAATCTATTATTGTAAGGTGACATTATGTTGGAAATATTTGTACAGAAAGAGAAATATGTTGCTTGAGTTACCCACCTGAACTAGAGGTTAAAATATTGAGTTAGTGTTGTGCGTTTTTGTAAGTGTATCATCAGGAGCTGTTCTTTTCAAATTGGGGTCTCCGAGCGCATGCGTGTCCACATGCAACCACCAGGTGTCCAAAACCAATTCTGCCCTTTTCATTTATTCTTCACTAAATGAAATGTAGTTCAACGTACTGTAGATTGTTGACCTTACCTGTAGAATATGGGTTTGGTTATATGGAACATATTTATGTCATATTTATGTCAGTTAGGAAACTGTCATCAACCTGCATTAGCAAATGCATTTTTTATAAATAGATTTTTAATAAGGTTTATACTTAACATGTTTATGACATGCTATCAAACTGCAATCATAGTGAGTTGAGGAGGACATATATATACTAGATCTGTGAGCTTGCTTGTTTTATCATCCATCTTAAGCAAGTCTGAAATATGAGGAACATTTGAAAGAATGAATAAATATCAACAAAACATTTAGGCTAATGATGGATTTAAGTTGTTCGAAGAACATAGAAAGAGCAGTAATACATAACGGCTCATGTGCCACAACTCGTAAGTAAAACTTACTGAGAAAATTGTCATCGATAATACAGTCTGTCTACATCCTGCCTGTGTAACCCAATTCTATCTTAAAAAAAAACAAATGTGTCATTAGGACATTCCCGGAACGTCAAGAGGTTGTGTCATGGTCCACTGGACATCCTCTGTTTGCTGGACAGTTTGGTGTGTGTGTGTGGTTGCTGTTCATGTGCACACACATGCAGTCGTTGCGCTTTGTCTTTATGCCTGTGTGTGTCTGTTTAATCTTCATACAGACATTCTCTGTGTTCTGCAACCACAGGGCCTAGGGCAGACAGACCTATCCCGGAACAGTGATTAGCATATGTATGGCCCTTCGCTTCTCACTCCCACACAAAGGCTGACGGGCCAGCCACGAGGGCCAGGTGGTAAGCAGTGGGATTCCTTTCCCCGCCTAAGGGACAGGTGCAAACAACTTTACCTCCATAGAGCACTATATTACCGTTTCCAAGAGCCTCCAGATTGTGAGCTACAACAAAGAGCTGGGACATTTTGTCCCATGTTTTTGCTGCCGAAGGAGATTTGAGGTTTTTAGATAGCTTGTTTACAGGAAGTAGCTAGTCTGTGAATATACTTTGGGTGGTTGTGCCTGTCCTAGTGCAAATGGTTAAATTGTAGCAGTCTTCCAAATCCTTAGGTGAATTTTGATTGTATGTGTGGCTACTTGAACCTGGAGGCTCACCAACTCCGAAGACTACACAGAGCCAAGGTGAATGAAGGGTTAAAGGGATGATGCCATGTAAATGAGTCTGGGCGGCTCTCATTCAGCCACATGAAAGGATTCTATTAGGATGGATTGAGCAGCCATGGTCAATGGCCATTATCATACATATTCAGCGTTCTTGGTTTCATAACCAGAAAAATCTAGTCTTCTCCAACTTCACTGAAGCTCCATCAAGTTGAACAGACTAGAGTGTGCTTATGTGTGGACCTCACAATTGATATTCCCGAAATAGTTTTGTATGTGACAGCAGAAGAAATGATTGCAGTAGCAAAGGTAGTTATCGGTATTTTGTTAGTTAAAATGACTTACATTTCAGGGTGGTTTGTATTGTAGATGTGTAGTTGTTATAGTGGGATGTGCTGAGTGGTTAATTTTCAGTTATTAAACCACTAATGGAAAGGTGAAATACATTAAGGTTTCAATTTTTTTACTGTAAGCTATGAGAAAGTCTCGAGAGAAAGCATGAAAAGTGCAGTTCAGTAGGGGTTAGTGTCATATTTTACAAAATAGCAACATTTCACTACATGGTTTTACACAGAAAATGTAGGAATGAACTACAATGACCAATACACCACATTGACACAGTGGTGTGCAATAGACTGAAGAACACGATCAGGAGAACGGTTGTTGATTTGTGACATATCTCTTCTTTACAACACAGGAACTAAGTGATTGATACACTGGATAGTGTAGGTTTACCAATCCCTTGGATCAGTCTAAATATTTTGCTACCTTAAAAAGCAAGACATACATTTTTACACAGCCTATTCTACATTTTCAAAGTGAAAAAATAGAACATTAAGCAATTTATGAATAATTTGTTTTTGTTCTAATCCTGCTTGTGGATTATCCCAAGGGTTCCGCAGAGGGAGTTGCAATTGGCCAGCACTGGGTTTTGGGGTTTAGTAATTCGGTTGCAATATCTAGTTGTGTTGTAATGACTGCTTCTGTCAGTTTGGGTGCCTGTGAGCTCAATCCAGATAGAAAGGGGATTGCATTCCTTCTGGTGCATAAGGAATCTAGTGAAGACCTCCTGGTTGACCGAGTATCGTGACAAGAACCAGATTGTGACTGGATGTGCTTTGGAAGACACATTGATTGCCCTGAGTGTGCTGGGAGTCAGGACTGAGACTGGACAACTCAGGGCCACTACTCATCTCGTGTCAGTCTGGTATGTCTTTGGCATAGAAATGTGTGTAAATTAGTGTCAAAATACAACTCTATCCAGTTAGGTATTTGGAAGCCTGCGCCAGGTGTTCTTTGATCATTTAACCAGGGCTTTGCACACTGAATATTTAATATTTCTGTTGGTAATGACAAATCCCTGAGGTCCATGTCAATAACAAGTATTACAATAATATTATAATGCTACCACAACACTTCAACCTACAGATGTTTTCACTAGGTGTTGTGGTATTCCATTTGATTCAAACCTGTTATTTAAAATAAAATGTATTCAATATCCTTAACGGTTTTGTTGCAGCCAGAATGGATTACTTGAAGTGGCTTTTAAAACACAGGCTTTGTCCCTTTCACATTGATAGGACATGTAGAGTGAAGAATACAATGTTGTTGACACATTTGTATTTTTAAATATTATAGTGGTGTCTGATCTGATCATCAACGTAGGCTCTAAATATCTTCTGAACTATGCATTTTGGTAGTGTGATCTCTTCCAGATCTCAGTGGGAGCTGACAGAGATGCAATTCCTAATTATATGACCCACCTGCCTGTACACACATAAAGCTTCTTACTGTGGGTTGTCAAAATACCAGATTCCATTTTTCATCCTGTCTTTTCTCCCCCAGCAGCTGTATTTAGGATATTTATTTCAAATGATAAATAGGATTAGGGAAATTTGGTAGCCTTTAACAAAAGCCTTTTCCAATTCCACTCATGTTTCAACTGGGCTTATTTAAGAAATAACTTGATTAGTAGGTGGTGACTGTCTTTTAATGTGGTAAGGGATGTGGTAGTGGCCTACTGCTACATGGATGATGTCATGAAGGACTGATCTGTGAGCTTAGGTCATATTGCCTTTGCTCATCTGGGCCTCCAGGATCATCTTAGGACACTAATGTGTTCCAAGTAACCAAAGCCAGGACTCCTGCCTTTTTGGAAGATGTGTTGATATATCCAAGCTTTGTATTGAAGAGTTCATTCCTTTTTGACAGCATTAAGACCTTTCCCTCTTCAGAAAGATTGATACTGAGATTGTTTTGAACTGACCAATGGATAAGTGCTTTTCTTTTGGCAAGAAACAGCATTCAGCATTTTTCCATTTGTATGGATTCACAAACCTACAGAAATCCAAACTCACTACATTTGAGCAACTATGACAAAAACAATGGATATGATCTCACCGTAAAAGTTGTGCAAAGTTGGTAGATTATTATTCCAAATTTACTCACAGCTGTAACGGCTGTGAAAGCTGCTTTCATCAAGTATTAACTCCAGGGTGTGGAGACATGGGTACATCAGTACATCCTCTTTCTGGATTGCTTGGTCATTTGGAATAACTTCCTACACTAACTTTGAAAATGTGGAGTGGATTGTGTAGATCTGTGGGAAAACAAATTGAATGTAAGCCCTCTATAGGGATTTAATTTTACAGCAAAAAATGTGAGGACTGTACAAGGAGTGTGTAGCGTTTTACTAGCTACTGTAGATAGTATTTAGCAGTAATAAATGCACTCTGACAACATAGTAATTTTAAGATTAGATTTCTAAAGCCTGCATTCCACAAATGAAAATGAGGATGACGGGGACACAACAAGCTTTTATTGTCCCATTTCTATTTATATAGACAATGAGCAGAAGGGCAATACATGCTATGTTGAAGACAAAACACAATACAATCTTAATGACAGTTTAAGAAATAATTAAAACAACATTGTAAGCATATAAGAACCAAAATAAGTGTTTTTGTTCAAAAGTAATTATTCCTTGACTTATCATTAACTGAAGAAAAGTCTAGAGTTTTGGATTATGGAATGGCAGCAAAACTTGTGTAATGAAGCCATTAAAGTTGAGTCAACCTGTACGCCGTGTCAACACTATGGCAGTGAATTAATCTAAACCAGACCAAGAACCAATGTTCCCTATATTTTTGGGAGGTTGCAGAGCAAATGTCAGGCCTCGAGTAGAAACTGAAAAGTTGTGAGAATTCTGTGAAGCAAATCTTAAAGCATTTCCATAAAGAAAGAACATAGCCGGAAGGAGACATTTTGTGGTGTTAAATGTAGGTATACAGCACAGGTCAAAAGTTTGGACACACCTAATCATTACTGAGTATTTCATTTATTTACTTTATTTGTAAGCACCAATAATAGTGCTTACAAAAATCTATGAAATAACACATGGAATTATTTAGTAACCAAGAAAGCATTAACCAAATCAAAGCACTTATTTTACATTCTTTGCCTTGATGACATCTTTGCACACTCTTTGCATTCTCTCAACCAGTTTCAAGGGATATTCACCTGGAATGCATTTCGAGTGTGCCTTGTTAAAAGTGAATTTGAGACTGTGTGAATGAGGCCATCATTGTTGAATTACTGCTAAAAAAACATGCCTGAAGGACACCAATAAGAGGCTTGCTTGTGCCAAAAAGCACAAGAATTAAACACTAAACCGGTAAAAATCTGCCCTTTGGTCTGATGAGTCCAAATGTTTAATTTTTGGCTCCATCCATCGTGTCTCTGAGTCGTACTGTAGGTGGGGTGAACGGAATCTCTGAAGTGCTCTGCATATGTGAGAACTCCTTCAAAACAGCTGGAAAAGCAGTCCATGTGACTACCTCATCAAGGTGATTGAAATAAGATTGTGCAAAGCTGTCATCAAGGCAACAGGTGGCTACTTTAAATAATCTGCACTATCAAATGTATTTTAATCAGTTTATATCATTTAGTTACTACTTGATATTTCATAATTTTCATGTCTTCACTATTATTCTACACTGTGGAAAATAGTAAAAATAAAGAAATACCCAATAATGAGTAGGTTTGACTGGTATTGTACTTTCAGTAAAAAAGAATAAATTATAGCCTGACAAATTTTGCACTTGCTTTGTAACTCAGTGGCCAACCACTTTAGAAAATAAACCATTGAAACATTCTAATTACCATACATATAAATTAAGTGTAGGCCACAGTACTATCTATTTAATCACTTATTTAAAAGTTTAGAATCAAGCTTGTCTTTAAAATACATCACTGTCTCTAAATTGGAATAGCATTTAAAGTACTTCAGAGCTGGGGGAGTAACGGATGACAAGTATGTAATCAGTTACTTTACCAACTAAAGGATTGTAATTGGATTACAGAAAAGAAACCAGAAAAGGAACCAGACAAGCCTGGTTCAGCCGGCCCGCAATTAAAAGTGATTAACGATGTTGCCCTTCCTGTATACCAACCCGGGTCACCCAGGTAAGAGACTGTGTCTTTAACCACTACACCGTGGAGCAGCACGCTTACCGTCTGTACATTAGATCATTTTGTCACGCATCAAGTTAATATTCTATTAGACACCATTACGCATTGTGTTAAACTGACTAACTTTTCTAATCAAGTTTACCTCCACCACAAATGTCATCTATTATCTGTATGGCTTTTGCCACTGGCCCTTTCAACAGCTTATTAGACATTTGTGAATGACACGGATACAGTAACTATCAATACAGGTGACAATAATTGACTTTTTCATCAAGTGAAAAGACGAGAATCGTGTTGCCAGCAAAGTTTTAGTCCATCCAGAATCAATCCTATAACATAATTTGAAAATCCACCAGTGTCGCATATTATGACACATTGTACGTTTTGATTTTTTTGTATTAATGTTTAAAAACAATTATTTGAACCCAAATAACAACTGCGCACCTCAGTTGTGTGTGATCATCATGCACACAACAGTGGGAGCGCATAACCAGACTAGCGACCGATGAAGCGCTAGTTGAATTTTCTCCGGTTTCGGTTGGTTGGATGGCTGGTAAAAAGCATATATCCACGATAATATTAGCCAACCCACAAAAAATTTGATTTGAATTCACGCATTTACAATCTACAATAGACGCAACTTTCTCAACTATGCTAGGCGATAGGCCTACCTGGTGATGTATCATTTTCAGACAGGAATTGCTTGAGATTAGGCAACTATTTGTTAGATAGATGTAACATGGCAATGCCTTCAAGATAAAACATTATATTGAATTCATTACGATATTTATGGAGAAAGGGTGTGTCGGGAAGCACTCTGCAAAAGGATGATGATTTCCATTTGGTGCAGCCACCTCAACTCCATACAGGAAAATTGCTTTTATTGGTAATCACAGGCTGCTGATGACATTGACTTTAAGCTAAGAGCGCAGGTGAATAATCACAGTTTATTTCTTTACTTTGCATTATGATAATCCATTGCTGTGCATCACTAATCCAAATAATCGCAGGTTTCGGTTCCCACAGGTAAAACGTGTTTGGGTGTCCATGATTGTGAATATGCATTCACGTGCGTGCCTTGGGTTTCTGCAACATTTTGACAACGTTGGCGGATGTGGAGCAAAACATCTGACTACTGTAGATTAATGTACGTGAAAAAAGTTACAGATATCTTGATTTTATATACAATACTGTCAAATCCCCTTTTTCGAGAAATTGCTATTTATTTTTCAACTATGTTTTGAAGCAATTAAAAACATGAATGAAGCACACATCCATTAACCATTTACATACCGGAATTACACGACTATTTAATGCATAGTCCCCCCATTTTACGTAAGGTATAGTCCCCCCATTTTCCGTAAAGTAATTGGACATTTGGCAGCTCAGCAGGTTCTTGGCCAGGTGTGTGCAGTGTACTGTTAGTTGAGTGCAGAAGATAAGCTAAGAAATGTTCTAGAGTTGATTCCAATAGCAAATAAACTTGTCGATCACTGAATACTACTCTAGTGGGTGACAGAAGGAAAAAAATATTTTGAAATCTTGAACAACATTTCTTGTTCCATATTTTTTGGATATACTGTAGCCAGTTTAAACTGAAATTCGCAGAACAGCTAAATAGACATGTGAAAAAAAACACCACATGGGAAAGGAATGTTACTTTGAAGTAACTTAATCACAACTACAAATGCAGCAGCAGAGGTCACAAAAGGTTGATTGACAATTAGCAGTACATACTATAAACTACCCTTAAAATGTTGTATTTATATTAGGAGTGTTTTAAGGAGATTTAATATGTATGCACTTTGAGAATAATTTACCTTAATTTTGAAGGCATCAGCACTTCTTGCAATGGCAGACGATATGGGAAATAAACACAGGGGTAGGATTTCAATTGTTGGCCTCATGGAGGTGAATTGTTTGGTAACAAGCAAAATCATGGCTGGTTGTTGAGGAAGAAAAAGACTATAAGCTTAGCCCAAGCTGGAAGGAGAACAAGGTATTTATAAATATAAATAAGGTAAATATTAGCTCTGAATTTTTTTTAAAAAGACCGCTGCAAAATTGTCAGTTTCTTTGGTTTCACTATTCATAAGTATGTGTTTGAGGAAAATGATTGTTTTTGTTTTATGCTATAAACTACAGACAACATTACTCCCAAATTCCAAACAAACATATTGTAATTAGAGCAGTTATTTGTAGGGAAAAAAATACATTGTTTCCAGAACTCAAATAATGCAAAGAAAACATTCATATTCATTTTCAACAACAAACTACTAATATTTTTTATAAATCTTTGGCGGAATAACCCTGATTTTTAATCACCGCTTTCATGCTTCTTGGCATGCTCTCCACCAGTCTGTCACATTGCTGTTGGGTGACTTTATACCACTCCTGGCACAAACATTCAAGTAGCTTGGCTTTGTTTAATGGCTTGTGACCATTCATCTTCCTCTTGATCAAATTCCAGAGATTTTCAATGGGGTTTAGTTCTGGAGATTGGACTGACCGTGACAGGATCTTGATCTGGTGGTCCTCCATCCACACCTTGATTGACCTTGCTGTGTGGCATGGAACATTTTCCTGTTGGAAAAAACTATTCTCAGTGTTGGGGAACATTGACAGAGCAGAAGGAAGCAGGTGTTCTTCCAGGATAACCTTGTCCTTGGCTTGATTCATGCGTCCCTCACAAAGACAAATCTGCCCGATTCCAGCCTTGCTGAAGCATCCCCAGATCATCACAGAGAGCATCACACTCCCTCCACTGGCTTGTCTTCCTACAATGTATCCTGGTGCCAACACTTAGGCCGTCCCCGTGATCCAAAAGAAAATGAGACTCTTCGGACCAGGCAACCTTCTTCCACTTTTCTGAAGTCCAGTTCCGATACTCGCATGCCCATTGTAGGTGCTTTCGACGGTGGACAAGGGTCATCATGGGAACCCTGACTGGTATTTGGCATACGCAGCCCCACACGCAGCAGATTGCAATGCACTGTGTGTTGTGACACATTCCTCCCATAACCATCATTCAAATGTTCTGTGACTTGTGCCACAGTAGACCTTCTGATGGTTCAGACCAGACATGAAAGCCTTCACTGCTCTCGCATATCAATGAGCCTTGGGCACCCAACACCCTGTCATTCATTTGTGGCTTTGTTTGTAGGTATTCACCACTGCTGACCAGGAGCACTCCACAAGCCTTGCCATTTCAGAGATGCTATGACCCAGTTGTGTGGCCTTAACAATTAAGCCCATGTCGAAGTCGCTCCCGTGTTTACTCCAACTCATTTCTCTTGCATCCAACAGGTTGACTACGAGAACTGATTGTTTGCTTACCACCTAATCTACCCAGACCTTGACATGTGCCCTTGTTAGGAGATGATCAATGTTTATTGCTTCACCAGAGAGTGGTCTATGTTTTGGCTAATCAGTGTAGATGACAGCTATAAAAGAAGTCTGATAATTATCCATTTGAGATTTGAGAATTCAAAGCATTATGACACATTTTAAAGAGTTCCAAGGAGGCCAAATAGTTGGTGCCTGAATTGCAGGTGCATTGGTCACAAAAACTGCTAAATGATTCAATGTGTCAAATGGAAAAATATTAAAATGCATGACTGAATATGCCAAACATACAACTTGTATAAGCAAAGAAGAACAATGGTTGCAGGTCAAAACTGACCAACAGATATAGATGGCCACTTAACAGGATAGTGGCTAAATGCTCCAAAAGCACAGCTGCATAAATTACCACAGAAATAAATCAGCATGTCTGTAACCCAGTCTCAACAAAAACTGTACATCGTGAGCTTCACATTGCTGGAATTTATGGCAGGGCTGCTATTAGGAAACATCTTGTATCCAAGGCCAATGCACAAAGATGCATAACTTGGTGAAAAGAAGCACAAAACCTGGATCCCTGAGTAATGGGAAAAAGTAATATTATCTGATGAGTCATCCTTCACCCTATTTCCTCCATCTGGACAGGTTAGCATTTGGAGAAAATGGATGCCTTTCAGCCCACAATGCCTCCTGCCAACTGTTAAATATGGAGGGGGATCCATAATAGTATGGTCATTGGGTCCGATGATAGCTCTGCATGATCATATAATGGTTGAAGAATATGAGGCCATTTCCCAAGACCAGATGCACCCTATGGTGCAAACACTGCTCCCTCCAGGATGAGAAGCTAGGTATTCAACATTGGTTGTATAAACACCAGGATGACATTAACAATCTTCCATGGCCTCCCCAAACAACAGATTTGAACATCATAGAACATTTATTGGAAGTTCAGGAGCAAAGTTGGTTCAGGAGTGCAAAGTTGGTTTCCACCTATTTTATCCCATTAAGAATGGAATGCTTTTCATCTTGACGAATGCTGTAATATACCACTACACACAGTTCAGGACTTCAGCACTCCAAGAAGGAATAGCCCTACTCATTACTTGGTCCATGACATTAATATATTGTTCGATGTTTGTGTTATTTTGCCCACCCTCTATAGTAACAATGAGAATCAGTATTTATCTCAGTGTACTCCTAAACTAGAGTATCCATTTTGGTATGTGATGAAGCCAATCCAGGCACACCTGTGTTGTTTAGGAGGCATACATTTGTTCCTCAGAATGGGCTCCTCAGAATCTTTTTATTAGAGATCATCCAGATCATAAAGAAAGGATTCAGGAATATATTGTGATATAATTTTGTCTGTATAGCACAACTCTGCAATACACAATGTTTAAGCCATGACAGCATCTTACTTTAGTGCTAGAACAGTTAAACTGTGGAAGACTGTTCAGAACCGTCTATAGCCATGGAAAAGCTGATCTGCAAGAAAGTCAATCTGCAGGTTTAAAGTTGTTTGGGTCTTCGTAACAAAAAAAACTTGATTTAGAAAAAACTCTTCATGCGTTCAAATAAATAATAGAACGTAGACACGTAAGTATATTGTAGGTCTGTAAAGGTGCACATTTCTAACCCAAATTAATACTTTCTTTTAAAATACCTAGTTATGCTGTGTTGAATGCCTCATGAAACTTTAATCTGGCAATATAGATTCTTCCTGGATTAGTGATGCATTTATAAATAAACAAAAGAATGATCTTCAGAAAATCTTTGACAAAACATTGTGCGTTGTAGAAATACCGTACTGAACCATGGCCCTCAAACCCCAATAAGTACCCTACCCCACGGTAAGGTGTACCATCACCCCACTAGTCTACTGGCATACAGTTACCTGTGTGGCTTTGTCTTTCATGCAGGGTTCATGGAAGTCACGAGGCCACTGGCCTGTGAGGTACGGTCCTGTAATGGCATCCAGGGAAGATGTCCGCCGAATAGCACTGGAGCTACGCAACTGCAGTTTGGACCTCTCTCCTATAAAGGGTTAAAGGCAAAGCAAGGTTCAGGACAGGACACACACTGTCATACCAAAGGATTGGTCCAGAACCGTTTGTTATTTTTCACTTATGTCTCTTATGTTAACCTTATTGAGAATCAGTGCTCTACAGTGACATATACAAGGCCTTACTAATCTTGTTGTGAAAGCTAGGTCTGATGTTATGGGAGCTGCCTTCTCTCAGCCAAAGTAGTTAAACACACACCGCCCACATAAGAACTCATAAACAACCACACCACAATGAACATCAATACGTCCTGCATTCACTCAACATTCCTTTTGCAGTAACTCACAGTACGAACTGAAAACAAAGAACTTGGCTGTTTTTCTAAAGCAGGAAGACTTAATGGGTGGTGAAGAGCGATTATTGCATTTTGTGGTTGGTTTATTATCTGTTTTATTATTAGGGATACACGAATATATATCGGCCATCAATCTAGTAAAATTGACGATTATTTCTGACTGTGCTTTTGCCCTGAAGAGGCATCCAAATTGTAATTGTTAATACAAATCAAAATCGCAACATATAATGTCATTTACTGTGTATTCTCTGGTGCAGTTTTGTTTATAACCTAATACCAATTAATATACAGGCCTTGTACAAATACAAAAAGAGAATACGTTCATTTCATTATTATATAAATCATTTTTTTATTGCACACATTTTTGTGACAGTATTTGGATAGAAAGATGTTTTGTATGACTGAATTTGCTGAAGAAGCATCACCAGAAGCTTCTAACTACACGGGTAGAGAAATCATCAGTATTGACTTCGGCTGATTACGTTATATGAATATTGGCCAAGAATTTTCCTATCTGTGTATTCCTGCTGATTTCTTTTATTTCTTTACATTTTTCCATGCATTCTCAAATAATGATGTGGAATTATATGTTGGGTTGGTTCTCTTCGCCACAATACTTTTCAGATTTCAGTTTTGCACACAATCTCCCTTTCTACTCATATGAAATTCTATATGATTCAGGAAGTGCCCCTCTAAATTGAGGTTAACCGATTGATCGGCCGGGCCAATTAATTAGGGCCGGTTTGAGGTTTTCAAAACAATCGTTATCAGCATTGTTGTATGCCAATTATGGACGATACATTTGGGGGTGGAAGCTCGTATTTAAATGCAGTGGAAGTCCATGAAGAAACTGCATGGCAGTCTGACCACCTCTCACTCACAGGTAGCATTAAAAGGACTTTCTATGTTGCTAGCTAGCATGAAATGTATCTTTCAGAAAACAATCATCCCATATTTAATAACTAAGAATGTTAGATGATTATTTCATTAAAGTTTGCACAATCAGTTTCCGCACATCAATAAGGTTTGCTAAAGGTTCCATAAAACACGGTATTTCACTGAAAGAATTATGTTCCGTTTTCAAAATGATTTACCCATAAAATTGAACAAACACATTTCTTGTCAGGCAAAAATGCATTTTAAATTACTTAAAAAATAAACACAAGCTTTTGATGTATCTGGTCATTGTTCAGCTCCCGACCCCACTCAGCTGTATTTAGCCATGCTGTGTGTGTGTTACTGTGAACATCTGTGTGTCAAACAGTCAGCGGAGTGGTTATCAGCTACACCATTGTTGATGTGATGACAAATCTGAGTATTTGATATCAAATTAACCATACGAGGCTGATTCAGTAAGTGTGTACAGCAGCTAGATTTTCGGTGATATTTTTTACTTAGCACAGAAAGTTTAAACTGAGGGGTGTAGGGAAACTAGCTAGCAGGCTCTTTGGTGCTTCATTACTTCAAGCAATGCATATTCCAATGTTTATCTTGCAGTGCACTGTTTCAGACTTCAAGCCTAAACACTCCTGAGATCAGGCCTGCACCTTTGGTTGTGTAAAGAATTGGCATTAATAATAATAATAATCATGTAATACATAGTCTGTGTTAGAGCTTAGAGATGTTAGTCATTCTTTCATATACAGTGAAAGCCAGTAGCAATCCAATATGAAAATGAAATATGAAAATGATTATTGATATCGTCAGGTATCGTTACGGCAGAAATGCCTCAAATGTTTTTTGTTAGGCAAAACCAGAGATATTAAGCAAGTGCTTTCTGGTAGCATTTAAGCCAGATATGTTGGCACTGCCCTCCCACACTCCAGCACCTGAACAGACAAATCGGTTTTGCACTATCAATAAGCACAGTATATTAGCCCTGAAGAATAAATTAAACGTTTTTGGCACAAATACACATGGCACAAAGTGTACTTTTACTTGAACTCCAAGTCCTTCATTTTTGCATTATTTAAACAAAAATTTACATATTTTGTTATTTGAGACTATTTTGATTGTTCTACTATTTAAGAAATTACCTTAAGTGTTCATTGTTCATTCTGAATAGTAGCAATTGTCATAAAACAACAACCAAACGGTTTTGGTATCACAGTTAGAAAAATCCTAATGGTCTGACCTCTACCAACGACGCTCTCCTCTTCCTAAAACAAATGTCTTTCCTCCGTCAACCCCATCACCTGCCTTTTTCCTGACATTGGCCATTTGTTGAATGTGGTAACAACACAGAATTAAAACTAGGCCAATAAGAGAACCATAAGTTGTCACTACAAATAACGATTATCACCATCATTTATTCACATTACTTATTAAAGTAATTAATCAAATTGTTTCTTTTTGGGGAATAAATACACCCCAATGATTTCTGCGTAAAACTAATCGAAGTATTTGCCAAATCAAACTACCAATCTCTAAAGCCCACCTTCTCACATTTCCTTTATGTCTTGACCTAATTTCTCAAATGGCACACAGAGCTGACCAATGTCTGTTCCAATAAGTTATTTATTATAAAATAAACAACATTACAGATAATCACTCAGTAATATTGGTGGGTGAAACCATAGGCTGGTAGGAAGGATTATGCTTTGTGACTGTTGAAAGGCAATGGGATCTCCTTACTTTCCATATCAAAGAAATTCTGAAGGGTGAAGCAGGTGACCACATTCTTTATTAAATCTTTTCCTTGTCTAGGCAGCAACATGCACAGCGCTGCTTTAAGTTTCCATAAGAACCAGTAGGCTCTAGGTCCTAGATGCCCACCAAGCCCGCTAAACAACCATATCAAAGGTGTTGGCTTAGTAAGTAAATCTGATGGCCTAGTTTAAACCATATAATGACAAAGGGTGTGGTGCTCCATCAATATTTTTTTCAAGTTTCCAAACATAGCTTAAACATTTTGTCTGATTTTCCACTGACTCAACTTTGATAAATGTAAGCCCTCAGAATACATTCTGAATATTTAATGTCATTCAGTGTCCATATTCTGCAATTTCAAACAATCATCTAATTAACCTCTAAAAAATGTTCAACTTTCTACCAAAGTTCAAAGATTTTCAGCAAGGTTCTAGGTTTAACAACAAGTTTTTTTTGTAATTTACTCTTACTCTGCAATTTGTGGATGTGTGACAATGAGACAGGCAGTTTCAGCACATCTGGTCCTTTGACAGGGAGGGGGAGATTCTTTGTTGGGAGCATTGGGATGGCATGGGGTGGGGATGATGTCATGGTGTGTGGTGAACCTAAAGGTCATCGAGTGGTATGTCACCCTTTTCCAAGGCCTTCACTCTGGCCATTTTCCTGATGACCCTTTCAACATCAGGCCCAGATGAGATGAGTGATGTGAATGAACACACTGACTGACTGAACCTGAGATGCCCACTTGTTCCCTTCTCCAATGTTCCAATCACAAAGCTGCATCGCTGAAGGACACAATAAGACTGTGTATTGTCCAATTCAGCCCATGCTTAACCTTTTTTTCAGATGCCTTGATCTGTGAAACCACAAATTTGTTAAAAAAATATCTTTAGTAAGTTTGCTACAAAAAGCCTACAACTCTTAGGAAACACCCAAACCGATCCATATTTCCATTTGCCAAAGAAAGATGAACAATACATTTAGACATTTCCGTGGTAATTTCTTTGCAAAGCCATTTTTCCTTGTCGCAATGCAGTGCCCGTAATACCCCCTTACCCTGGCTAGCAGATGACATCATATTCTTTTTTCGATTGGAAGGTCCTGCCGTCAAACAACGGGTCAAGTCTTCATCACAAACTATGTGGCCGGACATTGCTCAGGGTTGAAGGTCGTCTCATTCTGAGAACTGTGGAATTTAAGGCATTTCAAGCCATTGTCCCAAACATTGAGTTACCAAACCCATAACAACAGCGATGCAGGTTGGCGACACAGAGGCTGCCATTTTGGGAAAGGTAAGGCGGGGGCCGTTATACTCAACTGATGGAGGAGGGCGTCATTGCAGCTGGAGTGTTGTGGCTGTCGCTGGTTGAACCATGGTGATTCATGACCTGCCCTCGTAAAGTGCTGAAGGTCATTATAAAAAAATACCCTGTTTCATGACTAAAATACTGTGGATTCATATTTAAAATCACACAGCAGATTTGATTCAATCAGTCTCCAAGCTATTACTGAAAAAGATAATTGTATTCAGAGATGTCTGCTTGACAAAGGCAAGCAGACATAATGCGCTTTATGTTGGTGTGCCTTGTGTGGTACCACGTGCAGGGTTAGTTGAGACAAACACCTACAATATTACAGAAAAAAATGACATTATGTAAGAAAAAAATCTACTAGCTACAACAATACTAGCTACAACATCAATATTTGGCAGGAAAAACTGTCTCATAAACAGGATTTACAGAGCCTGAAAGAAGACCATTTAGATTGGTCTAGTCTCCTATCTCTCCCTTCAGTCCACCATCTAGCTCCTTATCTCCTGGAAGGAACTATGTCTCAGACTGATCCAACAGACCAGAAATGTTACCTCTATTCACCTCTGTTGTTTAAGCTAACAAACTATCACTAGGCTCCTCAGACTTCTACTGCTTGTTAGATTGTTGACGTTTGAAGCACCTGAAGTTGAATAAAAATGAAAAGTGCTATATCATGTTTAGCCTATAATGTGATGAATTATTATAGTATGTACTAAATGTGTAATTCAGTTAAGAGTTGGTAACACCAGTGTCTTGACTATTTGTTCAAAAATGACTCTCAGAGCCTGTGACCTCTTCACAACCCTGTAAGGCATGTCATTTACTGACAATTCTCTCCTCCCCTTTTCTGTAAATATTTCAAAAACAGCTGTAGGGTAGGAGAGGATAACATTAACCTATCAATAATGGTGTACAGTGGTAGTACAACTTATCCCAATAGTATATGAATTTCCAGCACTCATTGGCCAATTATTACATTAATCCTAACTAGCAATAAGACATCTTGTTTTGTGTCAGTATGACTAAACACGGCCACAGTCACAAATTCGTATTTAAATCAAAGATATACAGTATATCACAGTAATATAATCCATAAACAAGAAGCGTATACGTCCAACTGTCCAGAATACATCGATATTGTGGTGTGCGGACAGACCTAGCATTACCTCTACAAACTGGTGAGTTTGGTCCCCAGTCAGGCGAGCAAAAACCCTTATTCTCAGGCGACTGTCTCTGTCTCGTGGCGAACTTCGGTTCCCAGATGCCATTTACTCCACAGCTCAGTGTCGGGCTTGAGGGAGACGACCCACGGCTATTTGTAGGTCCACTGTTGCTTCCAGCCGAGAGAGACGGAGATAGTGTGGGACTGCTCTGTCCCCCGAGTAGCAGCTGGTAGGGTACGATAGCACGAATGGGGTGCAGACGGTAGCAGTTAGAGGAACTGGGGGACCCAGCATTGCTACGTCGTACTCTGGACTGCTGTTGAAGCGAATTGGTGGGAGCTGACATTCTGCTGTATGTATAACTTTGAGGAACAATTTTGACGAGAACTCCGTTTCTGGAAAACAGAGGATAAACATCACAGCTAACTTCCTCAAATTAAAGTTCATATGCTGCTCGAGCTCCTTTGCAGCTACAGTAGTGTACTACTGTTGCTACCACATAAAAAGGCTAACGCCGGTGATAACTTACCTGAAGATGATTAAAACAAGTCCACTTTGTCCATGCTCCTCGAGAACTTCAAATATAAAGTTGTATAAAAACTTGACACTTATCAAAACATATTCCTTATTATCTGGTGCTTCCCTACCTTCCCCACGTCCACTGTAAATGACAGTTGTATTTCAGCAAGACTACTGGTCGATACACGGGGGCGGGCTACGCACTTTAATTCAGATCATGTGGTTGGACAGTGAAATTATACAGTAACATTACTCATTGGTCAAATCCTTCCGATCGTCAGTATTTTCAGCCAATGACTTAATTGATGTATTATAAGGACCAACATTTCTTTGATGACTTTCAAGGTTTGAAAAAATAACTGCACAATGTTTCTTACCGACACAGTAAAAAACAATTTATGATAATAGACATTAAAAATGAGGATGCATCATGGCACAAACTTCTATGATAACCTACATTTGATTACAGATTATGACCACCAGGTTGTGAAAACATTTGCATAGTCCCAGGCATGAGTTCATGCAAAAAAAAAGGGAAAACCTAAATTGTATTCACATAACAATGACTACACAAGCCCCGTGGATATTTACAGGAGAGTGATTGTTTACTATTTATTTCCTCTAACACATTTAAATGAGCCAAGTGTAATGGTTGAATTATAAATGATAGATTGGTAATGTTCTACCTGGTGCGTAGAGCGCAGCTAGCTGATCTGTCATTTTATATTCAACTATACATTTTCATAGATTTTATTTCCATAATAACATTTCCCTTCGCAACAGTTTGACATATAAATTGTATCAAAATGGATTTTGGAAACATTCTGACTACGCACTCCGATCGCAACAATAATAGGCCTGTATCTACTTTCATTGACAAAATATATACACACACATTCACAATTAACCTCCTCAAACAGTAGTACTCAAGAGCTTTCAACTGTGAACTTATGGCCCCACGAACAGAAACCACCATTATAAAAATCACTGAAGACAGTCTACCATAATTTTCATCTATATTTAGATGACAGACCATGGTCAAGTAAAACAGCATAAAGTTACACAAGAAACGGAGGCAATTTGTTACTCTGAGTCTGTTTTCAAAAGGCAAAATCCAAACAAATGCTTTGAGTTGGAGTAGCCTTTCATTCAGAATGAACACGGCTCCCCAATTTGTCAACCCCTCTCCATTATGGTTCACAAAAGGGCACACCATAAAACATCCCACACGGAGAGACAGCGGTGAAAAGCAGCATACAGTAGCCCTCCAGGCCCCTCCCTACTCCATGACCAAGTGATTTAACCCGACCGGGTGCAGGGCCCTCTCACTTACAATGGGTGCCCGAGTCCACGCAAGAGTCCAATGAGGGGGTAGGCAGAGAAAAACAGACATCAACAATGCAGCTTACACTGTCATCCCCGTGGAGGACGTCTGGATGCACATCTCAGATTGATGTGTGGTATGCATATTTTGGGCTAGATTTTGGCCTGGGAGAGAACAGCGGGTCCTCTCTCTCTCCAGCTCTCACCCTCTTTGAGTCAATGGTGTTCAGTGGTGTTCCGGCAGCTGACGCTCTTTATGAGGAGAACAATCTGGAGGGTCTTGTCGGAGTGCCAAGCAGCTGCTGTTTTTTTCTCTGCCTCTTTTCACTAGCCAAAGGCAGGGAGTTTATACACAGACGACTCCCCCTTCCCTGTACGCACTGTAAGCCCTAACGTACAATGTGAGATGAAGAGTGTCACAGTCCAGGGGAACTAGAAGAGGGAGAGCATTGTCGCGGTGCTCTGTTTCTGTTGCCTGGGGTAACATCCTTCAGTCGTCACTTCATCTACGCTTTTTCTTGTGTCTGGTGGTGACGCACAAAGACAGCTTCAAAATGCTTAAGGATATGAAAGCATCAGCCAAGCAGTTAGAGCACCTGACCAGTAAGTGAAATATTAAATCCCAGAGTCAGTAAATTGAAGTCTGTCATTCTGTCCCTGAGCAAGGCAGTTGTCCCTGATTGGTCCCAGGATGTTGCTGAAAATGAGAGTGTTTGAAATCACTTTACCTGGTAAATAAAAGGGGGGAAAAAAATGTGGGCCCACATTCATTACATTATTGAAAGAAGCTAAAGCTAGTAATAGATCATTATGATCTTTCTGATTTAGGTTAGGTTAAGCCTTTCTCCTCAAGGAACTATACAAAATGTAGTAAGAGAAAATAAACCACACTCCACTGGTAACCAGTCTTCAAGACTTACAACACAACAATAAAAAGATCCACAAGATTTCATTTACAGTGTCAAGACAATTCAAGCGGCCAAAGGTAGGTTCAGGCATGCGTCTAGGATGTGGTCTAAAGTCCTGAGCAAAAATCTAACTGTGAAATCCCCATAACACCCAAAAGACCTGGTAGATTTGTTTGTAGATCAATACCCAATCCGACTGGTACCCAACTACAAACAAATCAGACCCGAAATATAAGGTATTACCACATGTAAACTGTGTCGGACCCACACTGATCAGAAAGACATGAATGCCTGCTTGATGCTTTAAATAGCTGTCCTGAAATCAGTACCATGGAAAACAGCTAGTTAAAAACATGGGCCAACAGCCCAATGCAAGTTCACTATAGTGGCAGCTGAAACCAAACAAAGTGAGCCAGACGGGGAGAAGAAAGCTGAATGCTGAAAAAAACTTTCTGAAGCAAACGCAATGTGCAGCAAATATGATTTACAGAATGTATTTATTATATATGACAGGATATTTTCTTCTTAAAATATGATTTTGAATTAGAGATCCAAAATTGGAATATCCGACCCAGTTAGATACCAGATCGTTACTCTGTTACAGGACTGAGATATCAGAGGTAGATCCCTACAGTAGTCCCTACCAGTCCCTACCAGAGGTCCCTCCCATCTAGTGGCTGTCAGATGGCACCAGGTTCCCTGTAGTGTCCAGCTGCATGCACTTACACGTGCATGCAGACACAGGACACTCTGTATGGTCCCTAAAGGAAACAGAGAAGACAAAGACAGGATTACACTCTACATGGTCCCCATAGGGAACAGAGAAGACAAACACAGGATTACACTCTACATGGTCCCCATAGGGAACAGAGAAGACAAACACAGGATTACACTCTACATGGTCACCATAGGGAACAGAGAACACAAAGACAGGATTACACTCTACATGGTCCCCATAGGGAACAGAGAAGACAAAGACAGGTTTACACTCTACATGGTCCCCATAGGGAACAGAGAAGACAAAGACAGGTTTACATTATACATGGTCACCATAGGGAACAGAGAAGACGAACACAGGTTAATCAACAGAAGGACCAAACCACCGCAAAATGAGACACCGCAATATTCTTAGACATAGTACACCACTATATGAACATAGTTGCAACCTGCTGCCAGTTTCTTTCAAAAGATGCCTAAAAGTTGCCTGAAAGTTCTCACCTAAACCAGCTTAACATGTGACCAGCATGGCCACCATGGCGACAGTTGTGGCACCAGGTAAACCAGTTGTTGAACTGGGACAGCTTGTTCTGCCTGGTCAGGTCTACCTTCTCATCAGACTTCCCCGTGCCTGCAATTCAATTGATAATAAGCCATTATAATTTTTGTATTTGTTCACCATCACATTCATTAACTGCCTTAGTCAAGCATTTCATTTAAAAGTGAATGCATGTTTTGTGTGCTCTTTATAAACTAGTAATACACTGTTGTAATACTTTGAGTAGGTTAAAGTCGATCTTAAGATACTGATCCAATATCCGTATAGCGGTTATGGCTATAGGTGTGGGGGATAATTCTACAAAATGCATGAATAACCTTATACTTACGAAAATATTAATGTGCAATGTATAATCATGTAGTTTTATTAGAAACATAATAACGTGGAATCCACACTCAATTACACATACAGATAATGTTTATGTTCATCCTAATATATGGGTCTTATGCTGAGAGATGGTCATGAGCAGGCAATTACCTTGAGCCCAGAGAGGGGCATTTCTAAAGATTACTGCCTTTGTATCCACTGTTGGGGTGTCCAGAGTGTGGCCCATGAGCTGGTCATAAAGCATACTCTGTGATAAGAGATGATCTGAGTGTGGCCCATGAGCTTAAAGTAACCCTTTGTGGACAATGATGGACATGACCCAAGTATGAACCATAAGGAGGATGTGAATTACTGCAGCAAATTACGAGCATTCAGGGAGGTAGAAGATAAGAAGCGCACCCCACTCAGGGGGGTTGCCGACCAGACAAAGTCAGATGGCGAAATGTGTGAAAGTTCTGTATAAAAGCCATGGTCCGGACTTAGAACAAGTATCTGCAGAAAGACCTGTCTTTAATGTCTGTCATTATTGTATGATTTTCATTAAAGTCTATTGGATTCACAAAGTCCTGAGTTGAAGTGCATTTGTTTTTAGTGAAGAGTGGTTGATTTTCCACGACACAGGCCACCCAGGGCCTATCTGCAAAGCTTACCGTGCCTTGTATCTGGACAGTTGGATACAGGTGTGCCCATGTTCATGAGGCAGAGAGCACAGCGTGGGAGGGGCTTCCTGCACCCAGGGCAGCTGGTGACCTTAGATTTGGTGGGCGAGCCGCTGACCCCGTACTGGCTGAACCCACGGCCCTGGTGGGGCATCGCCGAGCAGCTGTACGATATGGACTTCCCACAGAAGTTACAGCTCACAAACACCTGAGGTGTCATCCAAGCCACAAAGGTCAGGAATGCTAGAGTCATTATCATACCTGCGTATCATTTTTACAACACTGCTCAGAAAAATTAAGAGAACACATAATCATCACAGTATAACACCAAGTCAATTAAATGTCAGGGATATCAATCTGTCCATTAAGGAAGCATAAGCCATTGCGAATCAATGTCACCTGTTTTGGAGCAAATGAAAGTGACAACAGGGGCACTGGAGAGGCAATAGCAAGACAACCTCAAAAGAGAAAATTATTTTGCAGGTGGTGGCCACAGACAATTGCTCTCTCCTTAACCTTCCTGACTGATTCTTCTCAAATTTTGCTAGTGTCCTTGTCTCTACTGGTAGCATGAGTTGGTACCTGCAGCCCATTCAGGTTACACAGGCAGTCCAGCTCCTCCAGGAAGGCACATCCACATGTGCCATTGCATGAAGGTTTGCTGTGTCTCCCAGTACAGTCTCAAGAGCATGGAGATACCAGGAGTCAGGCAGCTACATGTGAAGAGCTGGACAGGGCCGTCAAAGGGTATCAACCCAGCAGCAGGCAAGGTATCTTCTCCTTTGTGTGAGGAGGAACAGCACTGTCAGAGCCCTACAAAATGACCTCCAGCAGGCTAGTGGTGTGCACGTTTTGGTCCATTTTGTCAAAAAGACTCTATGAGGGCACGAGATCCTAGAGTGGAACCTGTGCTCACAGCCCAGCACCCTGCAGCATGATTGGCATGCCAGGGAACCAGAATCGGCAGGTCGGCGATTGGCGCCCAGTTCTCTTCACAGATGAAATCAGGATATGTATGGGGAGACATATACTTGGAGGACTGCACAGATCTCCATGTCTTAGTCAACTGAAGTCCTCACACCCACCTTACGGGATCGACGGGCCCTGGGTTCCTCCTTGAGGCCGGGCATTGTCCTCCTTGAGGCCGGGCATTGTCCTTCTTGAGGCCGGGCATTGTCCTCCTTGAGGCCGGGCATTGTCCTCCTTGAGGCCGGCATGTGGCCAGAGTGTGTAGGCAGTTCCTGGATGACAAATGCATTGATGTCCTTGACTGGTCTTCATGTTCCCCAGACCTGAATCCAATAAAGAACTTCCAGGAAGTTACGTATCATGCATCTGATACCACCAAGTAATGCTTCAGACTGTCCAGGAGGTCACTGATGCCCTGATCCAGGTTTGGGTGGAGATCCCCAGGACACATCGGTCGTCACATCAGGAGCATACCCAGACGTTGTAGGGAGTGCATACAGGCACATGGGGACATAAACACTAGTGAGACATTATGAGTTGCTGTGATTAAATTCACACAAGTTGGAACAGCCTGTGATATCAATAGTTTACTTCGATTTTCGGTGTGACTTCATATCCAGCCTTAAATCAGTTGGTGATTTTGGTTTCCAATGACCGTTGTTACGTAATTTTGTTCTCAACAAATTACACAGTGTACAGCAAAGATTGTCATCTTTGCCATACTTCAGTTATCGAGACCCATTGCGTGATTTAAGTGTTCCCTTAATTTTTTTGGCATATACATGCAACTTAACACAACAAATACACAGCTTTTACAACCCTGTTTGCAAAAAAGTAGAAAGAAAAACAGTGCAATGATGTGCAAATCAATTTATCCCCATATTCAATTGAAAAAAGTACAAAGACAACATATCAAATGCTGAAACTGAGAAAATGTATTGCTTTTGGAAAGATTCGCTTTTTAAAATGTTATGCCAGCAACACGTTTCCAAAATGTTGTGACAGGCAGGGTCCAAATTACAGAAGGGGACTGGTGGGGTTTGACTCCCCAATTAAGACGTGGCCCACCAAAAGAGGTAAAAACAACAGGTTGGGGGGGGTCAAAACATATAGTTTGTACTTGTAATCGTAAATAATAATGACAAAATATTTACCATATTCATGCCTGGAAGATTCTAAAGTGGACCATACCATTTCTTAACCTTGACTTTGGTTGAATGCCTCGTCTGTCTGCCTCATTTCCAATGTTGCAGTGGCTTTTCTTAATGAATGACCCTCTACTACAGGAGGTAAACAGGAACAATGAGGACAACGACGTTTTTTTGCACAAAATTACATTATGGCACAGAGTAATAATGTATGTGAAACCTTGTATTGAATGAATGAATAAGTCTTCATAGTTTCAGTTCACCTGTTTTAGTTGGTTGTAGTGGGGGGAACTTTTATTAATGAAACACAAAAAACGCATGAGTGACGTACCGCAAACTTACGGCAAAAGTTGGACAGCTGTTGTGCTAGTAAGATGTGTTGTGATGCTCAATCTCCCTTCAAAGGATTCCCTTGGTTAAGCTGGCATGTTAAAGTCATTTTTTCTGGCTTAAACTGCATGGAAATATAATAATGCTAAAAAAAATGTATTGCTAGTGTGTTCGAGTTTTGCTGTTGGTTATGGTTGGCAGCCGTTACTTCTGTTAAATCTGTCTGAGATTTTGCCTCACTTGCATATTTTCTGTCTCACTGTGTGGCTATGGCTTGGCATTTCAGCCCAAGAGAGTCTACTCAAATGGCAGCACCATTTCAGGATCATGTTCATAAATGGTTTCTCCTTTGAATGATACAGTTTTAACTTGCATTTGTGAAAGCGGCGATGTACGGTGTTCAGTGGTTTCCAGACATGTTTCTGAGCCCATGCAGCGATGCCCACTACAGAATCATGTCTGTCTTTAAGGCAGTGCAGCCTGAGGGCCCGAAGAACACGGATATCCAATATTAGTCCTTTGCACACAGAGATTTTCCAGATTCTCTGATACGTTTAATGATATTATGTACCATAGAAGAGATCCCCAAATTCTTTGCAACTTTATAATGAGAAACAATATTCTTAAATTGTTCCACTATTTGCCTGTGCCGTCTTTCACAGAGTGGTGAACTCCTCCCCCATCTTCTGAAAGATTCATCCTCTTTGAGAAGCTCTTTTCATACCCACTCATGTAACTGACCTGTTGCCAAAATAGCTAATTAATTGTGAGATGTTCCACCAGGGATTTGTTTCTTCAGCATTACACAACTTTTCCTAGCTTTTCTGTTGTACACATCAAATTCAAAGTAGGCATATATTGTTCAAGATACAATACCATTTATCAGTATCAACATTTGATATGATGTCTTTGTACTATTTACTTTTTAAAATAGGGTTTCAATTACTTGCACATCCTAGCATTCTGTTTTTCTATACATTTTACACAGCGTCCCATCTTGTCTGGAAACAAGGTTGTATATCAGGAATTAGCTGTTAACCACAGAGTTCGACAGAAAATCTGAAAGCAAGTTTGTCACCTGTCATATCCTTGTGAAGGCAAGCTTATTAATTATCCAAAAGACATAAATAACTGTGAGTGACTGTTCATGTGTTAATGCAGTGGTCCTTGCCTGTGCCAGTGGTTTGGAGCTGGGGTCCAGCTTGCTCCGGTGGATGTCAAACTCGGCCCGCTTGTGCCAGAACCTCCATGCGTCCAACAGGTTGCGGTAGTTCTCAATCCAGCACTGGACGCGCGAGTCCTTCACTACCTCGCCCGGGGAACCCTGAGAAAGAGAACACACCACGTCTTCAAGATACGGAGACCAGAAGGTTCTTTGAATTTAACTAAGACTGGAAGTGTAGCAAAAGTAGCCTCAGTCTTTCAGAAAATTCCTTTGTTGGTTTTGCAAATGGTTGAAATCCCTCAGCAATAAACACAGCCTAGTTCAGACAGATACAGCCATAGTACTTGGGCCATAGCACTTGGGCCATAGCAACCTTATTAAGTTCAGACCACCAGAAGCTTGACAATGGTACCTTCAGCATGCAGAAACTGGCGGTTTGGACGTCCCCGGTGCGGTCCACGTATCTCTCCATCAGGTCCACTCCGTCTTTGGTCAGCCCGGTCAGCAGGATACCCTCCAGGTTCCCTGCCTCCTTCATCTCACCGGTCAGCTTGTCCATATAGCGGGGTAACTACACAGGTGAAAAGGGGTGAGAACTAGAGTAGAACGTCTCTGCAGGTTCTGCTGGGGTTTTGTGGTGGCGCCTGGGGGAGGTTTACCTGCGCGTCGTTGAGGAACATGCACGCAAAGGCCACTCGGTCTGTTACAGCCACGCTGCTTTCATACTGAGGAGGGAAAAGTTAAGAGAAGTGCCTGGTTACTACGATCCGCTACTTCAGTGTCATGGCCTTCCTTCAACAGTGACAAACACCTCCCTCGTTGCGCTGCTGCAGATATTTAGGATTCATTTCGATTAACCCTAATATTTGTGGATCCTGCGTAAACTCACTGAGTTCCCCTAGGTTTCGTCTTGTTGGACAATTCCTGTCAGCGGGAGCTGGAAAATGCACACACAATGTCATCAATCTAGTGCGGACCTAGGGTTTGGTCCCTGCCAGCGTACCAGTACTCCATCGTAGCTACCAGGCTCGCTGGTGAGGAAGGCGAACATGACACACAGGTAGGGGTTCTTCAGTTGGAGCCTCAGAGAGCTGCACATCTCCCTCCACAGAGAGCTCTTCTCGTCTGTGTAGCCCGACAACGCCATGGCCACCACGTTAAGGTTGAGGTCCCCTGCGAGGAAGATGGGGTGAGTAAGGAAGCAGAGTTTGATCGGAGATTGGTTCCTCACTAGCAGCTCACCGGTGGTTATAGTCAGTCTGTCTTCAGACATTGGTTAGCTTCTAGCAGTACGTTAGGCTAGGCACGGCGTTATGATGCAGAGTGGTGCAAGTTAAACGTCATCCAATATCGAATAAGGCTCCACGTGAGTCATACGACAAGGCAGTAATTAGAAGTCCATTTTGTGAGGTTGTCCCTGGTAACCGATGTGCTATCCACACTTCATACGGAGTGTGGATACACATTTGAATAATTTTATGAAGAATTCACATTGCAGAATAATCACACACAATGAATAGTAAATCCAAGCATTACTGCATGAACAATACACACAAGACAAGGCTGGCAGTGACTCTGTTCTGGCCAGAGAAATGACTCTAGCCCAATACCTTTCTCAGCGGAGGCTCCCAGGTTGAGGATCTGGATGGCCCTGCGGATGTCCAGGTTGAACAGGGCTACGGCGGCCGCCCGCTCCCACTCGCCCTCCCTCTCCAGGGAGCGCAGGAAGGGCTCCACGTCAATATCGGGGCCCTGTGTGATCCAGCCGCACAGACGCAGGGCCAGGCTGCGCTCCTCGCTGTGGAACCGAGAGACGTCGGTCTGGCGGTCCGAGCCACTCCAGCAGCGCCGGTTCTCTGTAGTACCTTGAGAGGAGAACACAAACAAAGCACAGTTTAGAGGCTTTCGTGCACCCTCAGGAATGATAGAAATCATACACGGGCACTTCATGATTGGTTACACAGCCCATGGTTGTTCCTGAACATAAAGACGAACACATTCTTACTGTTCTCACCTGAGCTACACTTGACTATGTTGTTGATGCCTGAATAGACCAGGGCTTGTTTGTTGCCCTGCTGCCTCTGCTCCATGTCTTCAGTGTATTGCTTCATGAGTAATACTAACATAGGAAATGAAACCCTGTAACATCTTAAGAACCAGTACAAATAGTATCAAAAGAACCTTAGAACATCCATAGTGTCCAGAATTTCAGGCCTAACAACTAAAATGAACGACGCATCCAGTTATCACACATGGGGTGAGCACAACGCCAGACCTGGCTGCAACATAAAAACATTGTGTCAACCAACAGGGAACCACATCAAATTTTCAATTTTGCCAATTTTGTTTTGAAACCCCCTTTGTCAGTCCTGATAGTACTTTACAGGCTATCTACAGATGGACTATCTACAGATTATCACTGACATTTTAACTATCTACAAACCCATCTCCTGTCCCTTCTAATCTTAACATTATCAAGTAGTTTGTTGACTAATAGGATCTATTAACTGTACAGCAGCAACCAACAGATGCTGTGACTGTACAGGCATTACTTTTCCTTGTATGTGCATTAAGCAGTAAGTGCATTAACCAAATAAAATCTCATATTATAAAAGAAATGCTTGTTTATTATTACTATTGTTTTGAAACAAAAAAGGATATAGTGAAGAGTGAACCAGAGGGACTTAAGCTGGGGGTCGTCCCCTCCGGCAAGCAGATGGTTCTTCCACACGTGGACGGTATCATGACCGTACCTGGATTGGGCCCTCTGCCTCATCTTAGTCGCTATGTCCTTCTCCACCGCGCCCTCCCACGTGCCGCCACCCTCCTCAGCACACTCGTACAGGCGCCGGCCGCATGCCCACATCAGTGACGTGGTGGAGCTCCAGGCGAGGGAGATGCGCTCGAACACAGTAAAGTCAGTCATGGCGCGGTTGGCCGCCGACACCACCACCATGCGGTTCTGCGAGGTGGGGTGCCAGGCAAAACTCCCGACAAGGCTGTCGCTGGGCTGCACGCTGCGCTCAATGATGGTGGGCTCGGTCTCGTCGCCGATGGGCGTGGGCGTGTGCTGCATGTCATACAGTCGGATGATGTTGCTGTCGCGGGTCAGCGTGGCCAACAGGCCCGTACGGGTGGGACACCAGGCCACCTGGGAAGGGGAAATAAGCACCACGGAATGTAGTTAATGCCCTTTACACTCAGTAACTGGTTCTGTACAACACCTACAACCAAACACTATATCAATTTTCTTCAGTCTCTCACATTGCTGTATTAGAATTCTGTCCACTCTCCCATGCAGACATGCTTTACATCGGTTTTTGAGAACAAACACCTGACATTCTGTCATTTTAGAACTGCCTGACACATTTCCTTTATTGACAGCAAATCTTTTAAATGTTTATGCAGCAAATCGTCCCCAAAACATGACACAATTACCACTGTGGTTGACCTTTGATATGGAATCGTGTGGAATGCTGGTGTTTGGTTTTCACCAGACATAACAGGACCCATGGCAAAATGGCTAACATTGATTTTGTTTAACATGGGTACCATTATGTCTGGTGAAAACCGAACACAGGCACCCCCCAAGTACTGACCACATATCAAAGGTCAAGCATGGTGATAGCCATTATTGAAGGAAACATGGTCTATTCTGTATTTGAGAATTCGAAATGAGAATTTCAGGAAATTTGGCCGCAAGTTGAATAAAATGCGAACGTTGGTCATGTCACAGGGGAATAAAAAAAACTGAAATAAGACTTCTAGTAAAATAGCTGTATGGCAAAACATTTAAAAACATTTTTAAAGGCCTAATCTATGGCCAGACGATGACCTAACAGAGATGATGTGGTGGGGCAAGAAGCAACCTGTCCATTCTCATAACTTAAAAATGCTACAGATTTAATTATTTCAGCATGGAAGAGTGGGGCAAATTTATGTAGGAACACACCTTGTGTTATGGGATTGCTCAGGTTCAGTTATTGTAAAAGAACATTGGGGTCGAACAAAACAACGCAAAAATGTGACAAAGACAGAAAGGGGACAAATACAAACTTAATCCGAAAAGGACATTTAAAAAAAAAAAAGGCCCAATTTAAATGGCACATTTAAAGCTTACACTGAACCAAAACAAACCCAGCAAGCCAGTACCTTGGTGAGTGGCTTTGGCTGCTCGGTGAGCGTGAGCACGGGCTTCTCAAACTTCCGCAGGTCCCAGATGGCCACCTGACCCTCGAAGAAGGAAGCCACACGGTCTGGGAAGTGGGGGTCCACTGTGACGCCCTGGATGGCCTTGGTGTTGACGAACGTCTTCTGGCTGGTGTTGCGCAGGTCGAAGATGGCCAGATTTCGGTGCATGCCTGCCAGAAGCAACTTCTGGTCACGGGGCAACCAGCAGAGAGAAAGACAGGCATCATTCTGGCCTAGTTCATACAAGGGCTTGGTCACGACCAGGCCCGAGTCAGTGTCTCCGCACGAGAGGCGGTTCTTCTCTGCCGTAACACTAGTATCTGGGGAGAACTTACTGCTTATGTCCCATATGAGCACCGAGAAGTCTGCTCTGTGCTTGTCCAGCCCAGCCGCTAGCCAGTTGCTGTCTACAGGATTCCAGGCAAGAGTGTTGCATTGACGTGCATGCTTAGGGACAAACTCCTTCCCGATCAGCTCCTTGCACTTAGAGTTGTGGCTCTGGCCAAGACTAGTGAGGACTACCCTGCCGTTAGCTTGTCCAACCGCTAGCAGACACTCAGGCTCCTGCTTCGGGTACCATGCCACACATTTCATGTATGGAGTGTCAGAGTTGATGGCTAAAAGGGTAGCAGCAGTCTGCTCAGAGAGGGGGAGAGCCCCGGCTTTGGTCTCAGCGCTCCCCACAGGTCCAATGCGGTACAGTCCAAGCTCTGAGTCACAAATGACATACCGGTCCGGATGGTGGGGAGACCACAGGATGTCTGGCTTTGAGCCACTCATTGCTCAAATGGAAAGGCTTCTGTCCAGGATAACTGTCTTGCTGGTTATATTATAACATTGTACGCTGATGGGAAAACAATTTCAAGATTAAAGTACTACAGTAAAGATAAATTTTACAGCTAATACATTTGAAATATAAATATCCACACCCCCCATTCAGTGCCACAGCCAATTACCATCGAGTGAATAGGCCAAGTTTAGATAGCAAACTAATACTCGGACATCCTAACAACTTTGAGCAATAACGTTACATTTGTACGTTGCTGGGTAGTTAGCTACTAGGTGCATCAATGGTGTAACAACTTAGCAAGCGAGCCCAAATTCTGGTAAATTCACATAAACTCAACCTACGAATGGGAGGTTGAGTTTATGTTTTTTACTTCGATGATCCAGGGTCGTTTGGCTAACGTAACATGAACAACTGAAACTGTATTCAATGTTTTTCTAGCAATGTATGTACCAGTTAGTGGTAGCCAGCAAAAGATAGCTAGCTAAAGGTTTACAGGCCTTAAAAGTTAATAACTATGAAGCTGTTAATGCAAAACTGTAACACGTTAGCTAGCTTATCCAACAAAAACAAACAAAATACAACGTTAGCTAGACACTTCATATAATTTAGAGAATGTAGTACGCCAGAAAGATTTATTACTGCCTATCTGTTAGTGTTACACTGATTCAGCTATGTTAGCTAGCTGATACGTTTCTACCAAGTGAGGTCACCGAATAATTACATAATACTGTAGTTAATAAGCTCCACTGCAAGGTGCAATTTTGCTGTCATTGTAATGAGATACTTTGTAACAAAATATTTGTAACACGTGCGTTTAATAACTGGAAAGTAAACGAAATTGAAATAAACGTACAAGTTGATCAGCGTCATCAGTCTTGTGAGCAACACAAAACACTACTTCCGGGTTACGAAAATAAGGAACTTTTGTAAATAAGAGGACAACGTATTACTTCAAAATGACATAATGATTTATACATTGCTCAAGAAAATGTGTCTCTTAAAACATTGACAACAATTAATTAAAACAAACAATTAATATTTGCTCATATTTAAGCAAAATTACAATACGAACCACGTTCCTTAATACAGACAATGCGAATTACTTAATATGGAATATATTGCCTCATAGCTCAAAATCCATTGTATGTGCCACAGTGAAAGCATTGTTAGAGATGTTCTAAAGAGTGTGTACAGTAAGACAAACCTGTCTAATCGTGGATGAATGGTGTGCTACATCTAGCAACAAGTTTCTACACCCTCTTTAGCCCCTAAAGCAGAACACTATAATAGACCGTACATGGGGATCATACAGAAAAAACTATTGTACACGCCGCAGTGACTGTATCCTAAGAAATTTTCACGGGCACTATGTATTTGCAAGTGGTGCAGGCGCAAACGCTAACGACAACACACCATGCCCTGTGCTTGTGTTCGTGTTACCCCAAAACATTTCCCGGGAAAGGGCAGATTACAATTCTAAGGTTCCGGTTACGCACAAAGACATTGCACAAAATACCTAGAAAACCGTTGGAATTTTGAGTTCACGGCACCGTACAGTCAATTCCCCAAGGGCGGCGCTAGAAACAAATATGTAAGGGATTTGGAAATTGGACGCTACATTTTAAAAGTGTAATTGTGTATTTCTATACTGTAGGTAATTTTATTAACCAAACATCAGATATGAATCAAGACGAAAAAAGCTGCATTTGAATGGGCTTTCAAATACATGGTGGTGTTTAACACACTATAACTGAAGTTTCCTTCCACACATAATAACAGAATATGACATGTATCCTGTTTCAGACTGCTAGTTTCAATCAATAACAACAAAAAAACGCAATGCCTGTTTTTTTTCAATTAGTGGGCGTGTAAGTTGAGGAAAGGAAATATTAACATAACATGAAAATAATATGAGATTTTCATGTAGAACATATTAATAGTCTCCAAGCAGAAATGCTAAAATAAGTGCTATATTGCAAATTAAAGGATTCGTAGAAAACAAAAATGTGTAAAAGAATCATTGTGTTTTTATCATATATTTTCTCCAAATGTATTTATATATTTATAATGCCTAATTTCACGTAATGAAAAGCTATACAGAATTAACGAGTAAAATGCAAAAAAGATACTGTATTGTGTGCCAATCTTTTTATTTGAAAATATGAAATAGCACTATGGTACATGTGGACAATAAAAAAATCTGACATGCAATGCACAGCAATCAAGCACATTCTTGCAGAGGGTCTGATAGTGCACCGTCCTTGGCCACATCACACTCACTTCATGGACTGCAGTCTGAACCACAAGATGTTGCTTCCCAAACCACTCTGGATGATTACATGAAAACCGGTGGCTGTATTTAAATGAGAACTAAGGTAAATTATCTAAATGTAATTTTCAAATATAATCAAATCACAACTGTTTTTATAGTGGGTTCTACTGGTCTTTGATTTTCTTTTGGGAAATGTAAATTATGAAAAACCGAGTACCTTAAAGACTACATTGTTTTTTAAACCGGGATGACAACTACATTTTGTGTCATGTTATTTAGTGAAATATTGAGGTTAAAGAAAGCGCACAGTAGAAATATTTGACAACATTGTAGGAATTCTAAAAGTACATGCTGTCAACCTTCAGCCTATAGTAGAAACACTTGCTCTGCAGTTAGTCACACACCTACTCATTTGAGGGGAAATTCTTTAGTTTTACTATTTTCAGATTGTACAATAATAGTGAAGACATCAAAACTACAAAATAAAACATGGAATCATATAAACAAGGAAACAAACAAGTGTTAAACAGATCAAAATATATTTAATATTGTAAATTTTTCTAAAAACCTACTGTTTAACCTGATGACAGTTTTGCACAATCTATCATTCTCTCAGCTAGATTCATTTGTGGAATTTCTTTCCTTCTTAATGTGTTTAAGCCAATCAGATGTGCTGTGACTAGGTCAGGTTGGTAAACAGGAAGCCATCATCGTGTCCCTACTGTAGTAGTCTATATGATGGCAAGAAATAAGCAATGACCTCAAATAACGAATAAGAAACGACAGTCCATCATCACTTTAAGACATGAAGGTTAATGGAAACGGCAAACTGTCTCTTGTGAGGACAGCCCCAGGAAAGAACGACCCTCAGTTATTTCTGCTGCAAGTAGTTTGGAGTTACCAGCCTCATAAATCAGCAATTAACTACACCTCAGATTGCAGTCCAAATAAATTCTTCACAAAGTAACAGACAAATCTCATCACATCAACTGTTAAATGGAGACTGGGTGAATCAAGACATCCTGGTTGAAAAGCTGCAGAGAAAATGGTACTGAAAGACATCAAAAAGAACAAAATACTTGTTTGGGCCAAGACACGCAACAAATGGACATTAGACCTGTGGAAATAAGTCCTTTGGACTCATGAGTCAACATTGGAGATTTTTGGTTCCATTTGCAATGTGTGTGAGATGCAAAGTGAATGGTTGATTTCCACATGTGTGGTTGCCATCATGAAGCATGGAGGACAACGTGTGATGGTGTAGAGGTACTTTGCTGGTTTTCTACCAGACACCTCCAGGCTGCAGAAGGGCTATTTGACCAAGAAGGACAGTGATTGCGAAGCATCAGATGACCTGGCTTCCATAATCACCCAACATCAACCTAGTTGAGATGGTTAGGGTTGAGCCAGATCGCACAACATTATGATGAAAATCAAGAATGGTTGTGATGGCAAAATATAATTTTGTAATGTGCAATTTACTATAAATACAGTGTGTTTTTTCTTTAGGCACAGGGAGTAAACGTTGACAAAGGACAACATGAGGAAAGGGTTGCTCCTGATCCTTCTAGTGTTGACACTTCTGCATGCAGCAAGAGGCCAACGAAGAAGAAAGGGAAATCACAGTGTCCTCAGAGATACAGCAAATGGTAAGTCCAGATGTTAGGGGTGACGTCAGGCCCTTTGCATATGCATGTAAGTGTCACAGGTGTTTCAGTTTGTAAAAGCATTGCGCTTGTAACACCAAGGTTTCATTTGGGTAAAAGGTATAAATTGCAACTGACTTCAATGTACAGTACAGTACATATCAGCCATATTTGTACATAAATGTTTTGATTTATTGCAAATGAGGAGGGACAGAAACATTTTCATTGAACTATATGTAAGTCATCCTGACAATTTATTATAAAAAGATATAGATACAGTTGCTCTATTCTTGGCACTTCTTGACACTTCTATACATTGGCCATGTTAAAACATGTATTCCTCGCCCAGACAAGACAACATGCTCCTTGGAGGTGGCCTTTATCCTGGACAGCTCGGAGAGCGCCAAGACCTTTCTATTTGAGAAGCAGAAGTCCTTTGTTCTGCATTTTAGCACAAATCTTGCCATGCTCCAGGTGTCAGGATGGACACTGAGGCTGCGGATGGCCGCGCTACAGTACAGCAGCACCGTGTCTGTGGAGCAAAGGTTTTCTGCCTGGCAGGACTTGGACGTCTTCCACAGCAGAGTCAACTCCATGGTTTACATTGGCCATGGCACCTACTCCTCCTATGCCATCACAAATGTCACACAGCTTTTCGCCCAGGAGACAAAGGAGGACAGCATCAGGGTGGCATTTCTCATGACCGATGGTGCCGATCATCCCCGGAATCCTGATGTGAGTGGAGCGGCGGCGGAGGCTAAGGCGAGGGGTGTTAGGCTGTTTGCCATAGGCCTGTCGGAATTGGCTCGCCAATTCCAGAACCATGCCAAGCTCCGGGCTATTGCCAGCACGCCGGCCCAGCAGTTCATCCACAGCCTCACTGACCCCCAGCTGGAGGAGAAGCTACTGAAAGAAATGGTGAGTGTTTCTATCAAAGTTAACCCACACTCAAGCTGAAGACGATTGCTAGGCTGAATCAGGTCAAGCGTGTAACGGCTGGGTTCTTCACAATGTCTCCGCTGTGACTGTGAGTGATTCATCCCTTTGTCCAGAGGTGAAGAAGTCTAAATTCAAAATAGTTGACACTCAAGATCACTGACTAACAATATTGATCTCCACTTCTTTTTGATTTTCATATAAGACCAAAACATATAAAAGATAAACAAAACAAGCAAAATCACATCCAAAAACCAGCACATTCAGTAGAAACATTTTGTTATGTCATTCAACAACAGCTGCAGGTAGAGCCATATGCAACCAAAATCACACATCATAGCACCAATATAATGATCATGTATTCAGGCCAATATCTGATTTCATAAATATTTTCAGGTTTAAGATAATCTCTATGAATTCACTTGTGCTGGTTCAGCTTGTGTCTTGTATTAATGAGTCTGGGATTACTCATTAATTTCAAATCAATGGTCTTCTGGAATGGAAGGTCGTTATTTTCGTCAGATCACAGGACAGTTTTCCACTTCACCTCAGTCCATCTAAAATTACCTTGGACCCAAAGAAGGCAGCTGCAGTTCTGGATCTTGTTTAAATATGTTTTTTTCTTTGCATGGTCGTTTTAACTTGCATTTGTGGATGCAGCAATGAACTGTGTTCACAGACAATGGCTTTTGGAAGTGTTTCTGAGCTGTGATCTGATGGTGTGATTTCCACTACAGAATTGTGTCTGTTTTTAATGCAGTGCCACCAGAGGGCCCAAAGATCACGGCAATCCAATTTTGTTTTTCGGCCTTGTCCGTTTGATGCAGAAATTTCTTAGGATTTTCTGAATCTTTTAATGAAATTATTTACCATAAATAACAAACTTCCCAAATTCTTTACAGTTTTATGCAAAACATAAACCCAATCATGTTACTGACCTGTTGCCAATTGACCTAGTTAGTGGTGTGTTATTCCACCAGGTTTAGTTCTTTAGCATTACACAACTTTTCTGTTGCTTTGGTCACAAACTTTTTGAAACGTGTTGCTGGCATCAAATTAAAAGTGGGCATATATTTTTCAAGAAACAATACAGTGTCTCGGTTTGAACATTTTATGTCATCTTTGTACGATTTTCTGTTGCATATAGTGCTTAAATGATAAGCATTCTCTATTTATTTACATATTACACAGAGCCCCAATTGTTTTATAATGGGGTTGTACTGTATAAGCTATTCGAATCTTTGTCCATCACAAATAATTAATTTAGATTCAGTCTGAAATGGTAAATCCTGCTGCTGGTGTTGTAGGTGGTCCTGAAGGGATTTCAGATGGGTAGCACATGAACGGCGGTGCACTTTACTCAGGGTTCAAAGAATTTGAAGTTGACCAGCACAACATAAATTGGCTTGCAGTTTATGGGCCATAAAGAAATTAGAGGAGAAAATGATCTCAACCTATTGTTGGAATTTGAGTCTCTCTTAAAATCAGTTTATTTTACGAGTTCGGAAATATTCAACATAATTCAGAAGGCCTTTAGATATGTCTCTGGTTGTTTGAACATTAGCAGTTTGTGCCAACTGTGACTTTCAACTTATCATACCAAGGCTTAAGACAGGAAATGTGTACCAAATGTACCAAAAATAATTAGTTAATTTGTCTTTTTCATGCATCGAGGAAGACACTAACTCGGTTCATCAGATTGGGTTGATTCAGATATGAAAATGTCTTATATGACAATCAATCTCAAAGCAACCCTGTCTGGTCACTAGTACACACGCCTGTGACATTAGTGATCAACTTCAAATCAACATTAAATAATGATATCGGGCCGAAAGAACCTGACAGATTGGAGGCTTTCACTGATTTCCTTTTGGAAGAGTTACATTTTTAGAAACTATTAATAAACTGCTCAAGAAAATTAAGGAAACACATAATCATCACAGCATAACACCAAGTAAACTTATATCAATATCAATTAGTTAGGAAGCTTTAGCAATTCTGAAACAATGTCACCTGTTTGATGCAAATGAAAGTGACAATAAGTGCACTTGAGAGGGAAAAGCAAGACAACCCTGATAAAGGGAATGGTTCTGCAGGTGGTGGACAATTGCACACCTTATACTTCCTGATTGATTCTCTAGTTTAGCATTTTGCTAGTGTGCTTGTCACTACCGGTAGCATGAGGCGGTACCTGCCGCCCATTAATGTTGCACAGGCATTCCAGTTCCTCCGGGTTGGCACATCCATATGCCATCACAAGATTTGCTGTGTCTCCCAGTACAATCTCACAAACATAGAGGAGACACCAGGAGACAGGCCGGTACACAAGGAGTGCTGGTCAGGACCGTAGAAGGGCATCAACCCAGCAGCAGGACTGATATCTGCTCCTTTGTGTGAGGAGGAGGAGGAGTAGCACGGACAGAGCACATCAAGCCCTACAAAATGTCCTCCAGCAGGTGACTAGTGTGCATGCTTCTGACCAAACAGACTCCATGAGGGTGGCATGAGGGCCCGACATCCTCTAGTGGAACATGTGCTCACAGCCCAGCACCATGCAGCTTGACTGGCATTCACCAGAGAACCCCAGAATTGGAAGGTCTGCCATGTTGTCCCGTTCCCTTCACAGATGAGAGCAGGTTCACAATGAGCACATGTGACAGACATGAAAGAGTCTGGAGAGTCTGTGCTGAACGTTATGCTGCCTGCAACATCATCCAGCATGACCGGTTGGGCGGTGGGTCAGTGGTGATCTGGGGAGGCATATCCTTGGAGGGTTGCACAGACCTCCACATGCTAGCCAACTGACTACTGTTGGATACTGGGATGAAACCATAAGACCCATCGTCAAACCTTACGCTGGTGCGGTGGGCCCTGGGTTCCTCCTTGATGCCAGGCATTGTCCGGCACATGTGGCCAGAGTGTGTAGGCAGTTCCTGGATGACAAAGGCATTGATGCCATTGACTGGCCCTCACATTCCCAGGACCTGAATCAAATTGAGAACCTCTGGGACGTTATGTATTGCTGCATCCGACACCACCAAGTTGCGCCACAGACTGTCCAGAAGCTCACTGATGCCCTGATCCAGGTCTGGGAGGAGATTCCCCAGGACACCATCCGCCGTCGGGAGCATCCCTCAGTACACCATCCACCAAATTTTTGGGAGTGCGTACAGGCACGTGGGGGCTTTACACACTACTGAGTCACATTATGAGTTGCCGTGATGAAATTCACACAAGTTGGAACAGCCTGTGATTTCAATTGTTTACATTGATTTTCAATGTTAGTTTGAATCCAGTCCGCAATTGGTTGGTGATTTTGGTTTAATTTCATTTTCAACAAATTTCAAAATGCACAGTAAAGATTTTGATCTTTACTATATTTTGTTCATCGAGACCCGATGTGGGGTTTAAGTGTTCCCTTAATTTTTCTTACAGTGTATTTAGTCATTTTAACAACAGAGACAGATAATTTACTCCAACAAATACACTATTGCAATATGGTGAGTCATTTTGCATTGGTGTGTGAACGTCACAAACATGGTTTCATCAAAAGACTTACATGGTAAAAAAAAACATAACAAGGTAGAACTACAACATCATGTAAATCAATTAAATGAAAATGATCGTGCTCGCAATCTCCTGCCTTCATATTATAACCCTGCTCTGGTACACAATACGTGGTAATTCAAATAGAGCAATTCTAGGTGTAGTTCATCTCTGAAACATCCAGTAAAATTGTTAAGTCAATTTTCTTTTATTTTTGTTCCCATACAGGGTACCATAGCGCTTGAGGCGGTAAGTGGTTCAATCCTTTCAAACAAAGGTATTAGAAATGTCTGCTGGAGTCATAATGAAAGTGAAATCAGTGGTGATGCGATAAATTGATATTGACTTTGTATTATTTTGATTGTATTAGTGTCCACATGCCAAAGTTTGTTTGTGTGAAAGAGGGGAGAGAGGCCCTGCTGGTATCCCAGTAAGTACACTTCACATTCTTCAACAGAATATGTACAGTAGTGATTCGTGAATTAATACATTAATCAACGATGAATTGTTTCACAAAGGGGAGAAAAGGAGATCCAGGGTATGACGGACCACCTGGTCAAAAGGGATCAAAGGTAAGGATTACAAAATACAGTGATTAAATGCAATCCCAAGTCCAATTTAATTCTGTCTTATCCAATTCTGTCCCACTATCTAAATTCTACAAGGGGGAACCAGGAGTTAATGGCCGACAAGGAATTGATGGTCTTGAGGTACTCTGTGTTTAATTATTATTTTTTAAATTATATTTCCATTCTACTCTTATTTGTCCATAGTTGATTAACATGCCTTCAGTTTTAAACAAGTTTTTTTTCATTCCAGGGCAGTCCAGGTTATAAAGGTGAAAAGGTGGGAAATCTGTTTTCCAGATATCTTGTAATTCAATAGTTGTTGCTATATGTGTATTGCCACGTCTATCCTTTGCTCTGTTCCAGGGAGAGCAAGGAAATTGTGGGACCCCTGGGGAGAAAGGAGATATAGTGAGTTCTACAAGTGTGCCATTTTGAGACCAACATTTTTTTTATCTAATCAGTTACAGTTTGTTGGCCATCTGGAGAATTTTGTCATCTTGATAAATTGTCATTTTACAGGGCCCTGGAGGACCTCCCGGCCCACGGGGACCCAGAGGACAACAGGTACAATGTTCAAATATGTTATGGTAAAGATCATTACTTATTCAAAACATGAATACGTATCCTTTGCTACCTTTGTGGACCTCACTGAGTCCTCATTGCAAACTAGTATTCAGTGAATAATTCTGTGTATTCGTATGGAACATTCCAGTTTATCATAAATTACTACTGGCTGTTAGAGCAGCCATACTTTCACTGTTCAAGGAAAGGATAAAACAAGTGTGAAACTATCCAAATCCTGAGTAGAGACATTCAGTACAGACTACATAGAAGCTTTATAACCATCATCAGCAGGCCGGGAAACCCAATATTCACATTCATTCTCAAACAAGAAAAATGGAAGAAGAGTTTCACAATTACCCACCCATGCACTCATGGAATGTGAATTTTGGATTACAGCTAATCCTGATGTTAATGTGAGTATCTAAAGAAGTGAATCCAGGCTTGCAGGATATTATTCTTTTCCAGGAGCAGACTTTGTGTCGTAGGATTAGCTGCTGGGATAGGATTGTCTGTACTGGGCCACTATTCCTCGTCACGATCAGCTCCTCTTCTGGCATGGTATCAGTGGCATAGTGTCAACTGGTTGTGTTGGACACTGGTCCTTGAGAATGGAAGGAGGCTAGTGCTTCTACAGTCCTGTACATCTGTATAATACAATTGTCAGTCAGAGCTGGTGATAGTTTAGTTGGAAGAATCCACTACTAGTTTTGGCAGATAACATTACACTGTGCAGTGGGGGGAAAATGGTTTAATAGATAGAATGTCAAACCTATTTTGCACAGTTCTGTAAGAAAAGTGAAATTTTACCACTAAGTTATATTGTTTCCTCAACATTATTATTTCCTCCACAGGGTGTTGATGGACCTCCAGGGGACCAGGGTCCAGAGGGCCAGACGGGGCCTAAAGTAGGCAGGCTTGTTCTGAGCCAGTGACATTCATGGATGCCACTATATAACACTTGTTCACACACCATGTCTTTTGTCAAAATGTGATGCTTTGCCAGATGAGCAATGAGAGCCGAATGAACCATTCTGTCCCAGTCTATTTACAGTCCCCTCCAAAAGTATTGGATTGGTAAGGCAAATTCCTTAGTTTTGTTGTTCACTGAAGACATGTGGGTTTAAGATCAAAAAATGAGTTTGAGAGTTCAGAATGTCAGCTTTCATTTCCTGGTATTCACATCTAGATGTGTTAAACAACTCAGGACAGAACACCCTTTGTTTGAACCCACCCATTTTTCAAGTGAGCAAAACGTATTGGAACATGTGACTGATAGATGTTTCTTGTTGCCCAGGTGTTGCCTTTTAGGTTGATTGTTCAATCAATAAATAGCTCTGCATGACTAGTCTAAGTTTCCATCCTTGGTTTAAACCTATATAGACTGCATTTCTTGTTAAAGAGGAAAAAACATCAAGAAGACCAGAGAGCTGTCTATGGGAGAAAAACAAGACATTGTCAAGCTGAGAAAAAAAGGAAAATCGACCAGAGCCATTGGACAAACATTGGGCATAGCAAGCACAACAATTTGGAATGTCTTGAAAAAGAAAGAAACTACTGGTGAACTGAGCAACAGACATCATACAGGTCAGCCAAGGAAAACAACAGTAGTTGGTTCACCAACAACACCAACAACCTCCACAGTGTAGTGGTGAAGGTATCACAATCCACTGTTAGAAGAAGACTCAGAGAGCTGAAATATAGAGGCCACACCATAAGATGCAAACCACTTATCAGCAGTAAGAACCGGAAGGCCAGATTGAAATTTGCAAAGAAGTACAGAGATAAGCTGCAAAAGTTCTGGAACACAATTTTATGGACTGATGAGACCAAGATTAATCTCGACCAAAGTGTGGAGAAAGAAAGGAACTGCTTATGATCAGGAGCATACAAGCTCATTTGTGAAGCATGATGGAGGTAATGTCATGGCTTGGGCATGCATGGTTGCTTCTGTAACAGGCTCATTAATATTTATGGACGATGTAACTGATGATGGTAGCAGCAGAATGAATTCAGAAGTGTACAGAAACATTTTGTCGGTCAACAAAACAAAGGACTTCATCAGAGGAAAAAAGTGGAAGGTTTTAGACTGGCCAAGTCAATCACCTAACCTTAACTCAATAGAGAATGTATTTCACCTCCTTAAGAGAGGACTGAAGGGAGACAAACCCTGAAACTAACAAGAACTGAAAGAAGCTCCGGTAAATAGCATCACAAATGAAGAAGGCAACAGTTTGGTGATGTCAAGCTTGAGGCAGCTTGTCGCAGCTTGAGGCAGTTATTGCAAGCAAGGGTTATGCCACCAAATATAAATGTTATTTACTTTAAGATTATTTGTTCCATTACTTTTGCTCACCTAAAAATGCTGTGGTCTAATACAAACAGTGATATGTCCTAAGATGTTTAACACATCTAGATGTCATACCAGGAAATTAAAGCAGAAATTCTAAGTCTCATACTCTCTCATATCTTTTGATCTTAAACCCAAATGTCTTTAGTGATCATCAAAAACTGAGGAATTTGCCTTGCTGTTCCAATACTTTTTGGAGGGGACTGTAAATACTAATCCTTCACTTTCTGTAGCCTCAAACAGAGCTATAACAAGGAGAGTCTTGATGTCTGGATTGAATTATATATTTTAAGAAAGTTCAGAAACTGTGAAAAACATAGCAAAAACAAGTGACTGCTGTATATTATGTTAAATTCCACTCACTCTGATCTCTATAGTTTATTAAGCAGCAATATTAATTCCAAGATGATCCTAAGTCTCCACTGCATTTTAATGATCTGTTTTCAAATACTTCTATTGGAAATGATAGAGCTCCTCTGTAAGGAGGCAAAAGGATGTCTTCTCTCTTACAGAATGAACTTGGAATATACATTTTTACGTGACTTACTCATGTTGGTGTTTGTTTCAAGCAGACGTTTTCACATATTCACACACTGATTCCACACATTTAACACAGGGGGACCGAGGACCCAACGGTGCTCCAGGACCAGCAGGTGATATAGGCGTGGGTTTCCCAGGTCCAAAGGTACCTAACAATTACTAAGACAATAATCATGCTACATGTATACAATTTATATAAATGACATGAACATTGATTTAAAATGTATAACTGTTCCTAGGGGGACAAAGGAATTCAAGGGCGTTCAGGACCCATTGGTCCTGTTGGAATAGGACAGCCAGGACAGCCTGTAAGTATCACTGCAGTCTAGAAGGCAGCTTTGGATACCAACACTGTAATTGCTTGTTATACACAACTATCTTCCTTACTGGGATTCAAGTGGTGTGATTTGAGTTTGATCCATTTTAGAGTGAATGCTGCCATTCACTGCAAAATGGATGTGGAAACTGTGTGACTGTCAAAAATGATGACACTGTTTACTTCAGGGACCCCCGGGACAAGCTGGAGCACAGGGTAACCCAGGAGATGTTGGTGAGGGGCTGCCTGGCCCAAAGGTGGGCACATATTTGAGCATCTGATTATGTATAATGTTTGATGTGTATTGTTGTTGTACACATCCTTCACACAGAACAAAGTATATTGGAGACATCTCTAATACATTCATTTAAATGTAAACTCACTGATGACTCTGTCTTTGTTTCAGGGGGACAGAGGCTATGCGGGGCCCAAAGGTGAGCGAGGTCTCACGGGTGTTGGGATCAAAGGTGATAAGGTAAATATGAAACGTTACAATGCATGAGGATAGATGATCAATTCAGAAATTTCACATATTACATATGATGGATTCTCAGTGCATACATTTCTCTCAGGGGGATCCTGGGCAGGTTGGATCACAGGGACCAGTTGGAATGCCAGGGGCAGGAATTCAAGGAGAAAAGGTACATTTGAAATTTATTTTTGTGTTTTCTCACACATACAGTTATATACTTTTATTCTTATTATTGTTTTTCTGATGTCACCTCTTCAGGGGAACCAAGGGCCAGTTGGCCCTCCAGGCCCCAGAGGAAATCCAGGTGTCGGACTCCCAGGTCCAAAGGTAAAGCTGAATACCACATTATCATAGGATGGTCTGCCGTTTTCCAAATAGGCCATGCAAAAATTGTATCTTAATGGAAGACATATGTTATTCATTTTGAACACATAGTGTAATATCATTGGTTTTCCCAGAAGTCTGTGATGGAGGATTCAGGATCTTTATTATTTTCTACCGTATGTGCTCTAATAGCATGTCATAAAAAATGGAAATCTAATAAAAAACCTGTACTGTTTGTTCTGCAGGGAAGCCAAGGTTTCTCAGGGGAGCCTGGAATCCCAGGGGAGAGAGGTGTGGGCGAGCCAGGCCCTAAGGTAAGTCTGAAAGTTCAGCATACAACATCACTGTAATACAGTATGTATAGCAGATCAAGTAATATAACAGAGATTACCTTAGGGCCTGGCTAACAGAAATTTGTTAACATGTAATTCATCATTAATGAATAACAATTTGACCCGCCTCTAGGGAGACCCAGGAGCTAAGGGCTTAAGTGGTGTTCCCGGCATGCCTGGAGAAGATGGAGCCAAAGGACAGAAGGTGGGCCCACTGTACTGGGGTAATATGTCATTGTCACTAGGACAATAAAATTCCTCTCAGACTGTATTTCGACCGCAACCATTATTAATAGTATTCATGCGTATTTATTTCACATGACATCAGGGGGATATTGGGTTACCGGGGGCCAGGGGACCTGACGGGGCTCCTGGGAAAGGTGTCCCCGGAGAGAAGGTACAAATCTGTTGTATTAAGGCATTTCACTATTACAAATGAAAAATGGAAAGAAGTGTCTCAAATCCAGTTGTGCCTTCTCTGTCAAGGGGGATCCAGGGGAGAGGGGTACTAGGGGCCAACCAGGTGCAATAGGTTTGGTGGGACCGATGGGAAATAAGGTAAGCAAGCTCAACACGCCATCGACCCAAAGCATGGATGTTGTGGTCAGGGAATGGCAGTATTTATGATAAATGTTATTTAAAATACATATTTATAATAATTTGTATTTTATAGGGTTGATGAAAATGTCTTTCGTATTTTGTATTAAAATAATTTAGTGTTTTATATTTTGTAGTTTAAAAACACTTTTTGATAAGTGTGCATGGTGACAACATAAATAAGCTGCCTGTGATTGGTCAGTAGTTTGCCCAGACTTGTTGAGATCAGAACAGAATATTGATCCATACACAAAGAAGGTCAAGGTGAGAAATGTGTAGGTTGCCACCTTTCCATAATTGTTTATATAAATTGCTAAAATCTTTACAGTTCATGTAATGTTTTTGTTTTTGTTTGAGTAGCCTAGGCTAAATCCTTTATCAATTTACGTAATGCTCCAGCTAACTATGTGACCCGAGAAGCAGCCCTAACAGCTAACGTTAGTTTACTACATTCTGCCTATGTTAGCTTTTTCTCCGTTGTGCACAAAAAAAACTAAAGCATTTCAGTGTTGTAAAACATTACATTATAATGCTACGATATGGTGTAACTTGTTAAATGCACACACATGTGACATTTTGTCATTAAAACAATTACACGCTAATTCTCTCACACACACTCACAAATAAGTTTGACTGTTTTTGGTAGAACCTTTGAACTGTTTTAGAATACCTGGTCTGTCGTTCTCTATTGTAATATTCTGTATAGGAGTTTAAGTCAATGTTGTTACATTATATTATATTCTGAGGCTCTCAATGGATTCAGTGGTTTTCAACTTCCAAACAGGTGTCCAATGATTAATAAATAAATACTCGATTGCTACAGTATTTTCACAGTATTACATCAAGTCAGTTAAACTTATTGATCTAAATAATTCATGGTACATCAATCTGTCCAGTTGGGAAGCATAAGCAATTGTGAATCAATGTCACCTGTTTTGGTGCAAAGGAAAGTGGCAACAGGTGCACTTGGGAGGCAACAGCAAGACAACCCCAATAAATGGAATGGTTTTGCAGGTGGTGGCCACAGACAATTGCTCTCTCCTTATCCTTCCTGACTGATTCATCTCCAGTCTTGCATTTTGCTAGTGTCCTTGTCATTACTGGTAGCATAAGGTGGTACCTGCAGCCTATTCAGATTGCACAGGTAGTCCAGCTCCTCCAGGATGGCACATCCTTACGTGCCATCGCAAGAAGGTTTGCTGTGTCTCCCAGTACAGCATAGAGGAGATACCAGAAGATGGGCCGTTACATGCGGCGAGCTGGACCGGCTGTATAAGGGCATCAACCCAACAGTAGGACCAGTATCTGCTTCTTTGTGCAAAGAAGAAGCACATCCAGCCCTACAAAATCCAGCCCTACTAGTGTTTCTGACCAAACTGTCAGAAACAAAGGTATTGATGCCATTGACTGGCGCTCACGTTTCCCGGACCTGAATCCCATTGAGAACCTCTAGGATGTTACGTATTTGTGCATCCAACAGCACCCATTAGTGCTACAGAATGTCCAGGATCTCACTGATGCCCTGATCCAGATCTGGGTGGAGATCCCCAGCACACCATCCGCTGTCTCATCAGGAACATGCCCAGACGTTGTCTGGAGTGCATACAGGCATGTGGGGGCCAGACACACTACTGAGTCACATTGAGTTGCCATGATGATATTCACAAGTTGTTCACTTTGATTTTCGTGAGGTTTGAATCCAGCCCTCAATCAGTCGGTGGTTTGGGTTTCCATTGACCGCTGTAACTTTCAAGTCAAGTCCAAGTTCAGTTCACTTTGTTCTCAAAGATGTAGAGTAAAGATTTTGATCTTTAATACATTTCCTTCATCGAGACTCAATATGTGATTTATTACTTAGAAACCGGTTGCTATGAAGAAAGGTGGCATCAGTTGTCTTCCTACGAATGACTTGTTTCTCATTGAGTTGCTGATGCAAAGTAGACCCTTCATAACCAAACACCAAGTAACTTAATTAGGATACAATTGAGTCATTAGCAAACTGTTAATTAAATATTAAACAATTAGTTACTTTAAAACTAACCTTCATCTGGGTGATCGTAGGAATGTGAATAGTAGATCTGTTAACTGGTTGCATATGTCAGATTTATTGCCTGACTCGTTAGGCACAGAAAAGCTGTTGGTATCAAATGTTGTCTGCTTAACCAACTGAATCAGTGTACTAGTGAAGGGATAGATCAAATAGGCCGATAGATGGAATGTTTTGCAAAGTGATTTCATGCTCCCTTGTAAAAGTATTTTCAGTATTTTTAAAATACAAAAATACAGTCTTTTTTGATACATGGTGTGGCTGCTGCATTTTTTAGTTTATTTTGATACACTTAAAATTAAGGTATTTGGTATTTTATTGTAAAATATATTTTAATGTATCTTTTCCCATCTCTGGCTGTGGTATTAAAAGTATTTCCTGTTTCAGGGGGAACCAGGAAAACCCGGACCAGCAGGTAAAAATGGACCAGCTGGACGTGGCTTACCTGGTATCAAAGTAAGTTGAGGTGGGAAGGAACGATAACAACACTGTCGGTTATTACTTGATTAGGATTAGAAACAGCTGCACTATTTTAAGGACGTGGTGAGGTGTCCTACCCTTGGATTCTATGTTGTGTGTGGTTGGTGTTGTTTACAGGGAGATCCAGGTGTAGCAGGCCCACCAGGACCAGTTGGTGAACCAGGATTAGGTATTACTGGACCTAAGGTAACTTGATTAAGCTCATTACCATTTGATTTGAGAAGGTGAATGTATTTTTTCATAGAATGTCCAAAGAACCACATAATGTCCATGGTGACCGGCTGCTCTGTGTTTTAAGGGTGAAAGAGGCTTACTGGGACCCATTGGCCCACCAGGGTTGAAAGGGGAGGGCTACCCTGGACCTCCTGTGAGTGTCACCATTTACAATGGGATTGTTGTAATGCTAATAGTCATTGGTACTCTAAGGACTTAATAAATGCATGTTGTGTCATGGTTATTAGGGACAGCCCGGAACAACAGGACCGCCTGGTGAGATTGGACCGGAAGGAAAAGGTTTACCTGGTCCTAAGGTGTGCTTTCCAGAGCAATGACCATGTGATGAATAGCTTAGCATATTAATCCATCAACCTTTGAGACACATTATTACATGGAATGATAAATGGGGGACATAACACATGTTTGCTGTTAGAGAGTCTAACACAGACACCTTACGTTTTACATCACTGCAGATATAAAGTTTAATCCAGCAGTTTTATGTAGCAGCTATTTTTGCCACTAGCCAAGTGATAGGTTCAACTAAATATGTTTTAACTTTGGATCTTTATTTTTAGGGAGATCGGGGAGCCCCGGGCCCCATAGGTCCACCTGGTGCTCGAGGAGTTGGGATTATTGGTCCCAAGGTCATAGATCCTATTCAAACCCATCTTTTTACTAATGTGTAATAACCAGCATTCTGACTGGAGTACACAGGGAATCATTTATTGAGACTATTTGGCATGATTCACTCTGCAGGGTTCAATTGGTCAGAGTGGAGCCCCAGGTGTCCAGGGTCCCCCCGGAGAAGGCATTCAAGGACCCAAGGTACATTACTTTTTATTTACATTTCTCTGGTTAAAGGTTTTTAGTTAACTCAGGTTAAGGTATGTCATGTCATAGCAGAGCCAAGTATAATGGTTACAATAGGATTTATTTATCAGATATTATATTGTCTGATAGGGGGAGCCAGGATTCCAGGGGATCCCAGGCCCCAAGGGACCCCCAGGACAAGGTCTTCAAGGTGATAAGGTAAAAAAACAAACACAAGAAGCATTTACATGTGGCCATATACATATACATATACATGTTATCTAATCTCTAATGTCTTGGCATTCACATGTAAACCTCATGTGTCAGCCTGCCATCAGAGACTATCCAGACTCAAAAATTATCTTGAAGTTGTCAAACTGATCATGCTTTCCAGGTCATAGAAAAAGTGTTCTTCTGCTGTTCCTATAGGGAGACAGGGGGCTCCAAGGTGAACAAGGCAGAAAGGGGGATAAAGGACAGACTGGAGAGTCAGGAGCTGTTGGACCTGAGGTACAGTAGTAACAAATAAACACATCAGGCAAAAGCATTGACATTGTCAGATATATTTGTTATTAACCAACTCCCTGAATTACAGGGCAGAGTTGGAGAGAAGGGAGAGGCAGGCCTAACAGTAAGTAGTCTTACTTATTGTATCACAAGTTGCTTGTCACTTAAGCAAAAGACGGAGTACAAGAGTATCCGGTCTTAAAAAGGTATTCTGGAATATTTGGCCACTGGTTGTAAATGTGGCATTGTTGAGCCATAATGGGTCCCTGAAAATTTTGCTGTAAGTCATTGGGTGTGAATATGTGCCCCATTTAATCAAAACCAGACGCATTGACTTATGGGCTGTGGCTGTAGTCATCTACACAGATGTCATCACAAATCAGATCTTAATGTCCATCTTTGCAGGGAATTACATCTACATACAGTGATTCAAGTGACCACTGTTGCTATATATACAGCAAGCAGACAAGCATTAAGGCAAAAATGTAACGGGCAAAACAAGTGACTTCTGGAACTTTGAGCTTGGTATGACCACCCAGTCTCATGCACAATGGATACAGTATCTCAGAAACAGCCAGCCTCCTTTATTATTCAAGCACATCAATCTACTGTTAACAGAGAATGATATGAAAAAAAAACATAGAGCTTGAAGGAATATGGTGAGAATTATTCAAGCTAACAGGCGGGCCACAAAAAGCAAGTAACAGCATAGTACAGTTGTGGTGCACAGAATGGCATCTTCAAAATAAATATAATTTAAAAAACAATGTCAAATTGTTTTGTAAATGTATGTAATGTACACTTATGTCCAGCAGCGTTTTATTTAACAGACAGTAATATGTGTTATATGTGTATAAAAGTTATGTGTTATATTACTATTTTGTACAGAGAGAGGAAGTCATTAAACTTGTCAGATCCATATGTGGTAAGTTTGCTCATGTCATCATTCATACACCAACACCATACTTGGAATTAGTGTTGGCAGAGACTTTCAGTGAAAAGTTACCTTTCCCCAGGATGTGGAGTGAAGTGCCGCGAGAGTCCATTAGAGTTGGTCTTCGTGATTGACAGCTCAGAGAGCATTGGCCCTGAGAACTTCAACATGGTCAAGGACTTTGTGAATGCTCTGGTTGACCGTGCCTCCGTGAGCCGGGAGACTACTCACGTTGGGGTGGTCCTCTACAGCCACATCAACATGGTGGTGGTCCACCTCCACCAGCAGGCCACCAAGGACCAGGTCAATGTGACTCCATACAGGGCATATACAGCACAATCTCCTGACCAGTCTCTTCTTTATAATAATTAATTCCAAACTTTCCAACAGGTGATCAAATTTATCATCAGTATTTCCAAGTATTCTTTTCACCACCAGGTCAAGAGGGCGGTCCGTAGCATGACCTACCTAGGTGAGGGTACCTTCACGGGCAGCGCCATCTATCAGGCCAACCAGGTGTTCCGGGCAGCCCGTCCCGGGGTCAGAAAGGTGGCCATTCTGATCACTGATGGACAGGCAGACCGGAGGGACTCTGTGAAGCTGGAAGATGCTGCAAAAGAGGCCCAGCGCAACGACATTGAGATGTTTGTCATCGGGGTGTTGAACCAGAGTGATCCGCAGTATGAGGAATTCATTAAAGAGCTCCACATCATAGCCTCTCACCCAGACAGAGAACACATCTACTTGATCGACGACTTCAGGACACTTCCTGGTAAGCAGGAAGTACTGACATTATGCCCATACGTACTGAAGTAAATATACTCCTTGTATTTTACATCTGCTAAAGTCACACATATTTCTGAGTAGTCGCTGTAGGCATACATTCATATAAAGCCATAAAAAAGGCTTTTGCTGTAATATTTTTCAAAGAGAAAGTGCAAAGTCTGAAATGTTCTTACATTGTAAATAGGTGTTTGTTTTTGACCAGTCCCAAAAATATATCCATATTTGTTTTTGAACCTCCAGCCCTTGAGGGCAAGATGCTGAGTCGGATCTGTGACAGTGATGACAGGTCCCAGTTCAGCAATGTTCCCAGCTCTAGATTCTCCCCTGGGACACCAGAGAAGACCGACACTGACACACCCTCCTTCAATGGAGATATCAAGATAACACAGGTGGTGGTAAGAAGAACATTGAACACATTCCCTTTAAAAGGCCATTTTCTTTTTCTCACATTGTGAGCCAAAATTTTGAAAGATATTGTTAAAAAGTGTAGAGAACTCACCTTAACCAAACCCAAAACAAAAAACGAATGTCGCTGTGCCTTGACTATATTGTATGTGGACAATAACTTGATTGACATCTATGCATTTGCAATCATATATTAATATTCTTTTAACTTGTTCTCTCTATTTTCTAGCCAGGTCCACCAGGAGAGTTAGACAAAATCTTTACAACACAGACAGGGGATAGAGAAAATTCTGAGACCTACAGGGTCCCATCATTTGATAGGGAGCCCTTCAAACGCGTACCAGAGTTCCTTCTCCCATCTGAGGTGAAGAATCACAACCACAATGTGGTCTTGACAGTTCCCCAGGAACCTACCCAGAGGCCTCAGGACCTACCACTCCCACAAACCACTCTCCCACTACCCCAGAATACTTTTCTAACAGGTAGGTATTGTGCTTCTTTTTCATAAAAGGACATTGTAAATTAATATTAATTGAATATTCATGAAGTATTGATATGTTCCTGTTCCATATGCTGTATTTTTGAATGGTATACTCCGGTTGTGATTTCCAGATGAGAGATGTGGACAGGTTCTGGACCCCGGGCCATGCAGGGATTACATTGTCAAGTGGTACTATGATCCTACGTCTAACGCCTGTGCCCAATTCTGGTTTGGAGGCTGTCAGGGAAACCAAAACCAGTTTGAGTCAGAAAAAAGCTGCAAAAAAACCTGTGTGAAGTTCTAACACATTACACACGCCTCATGCAGTACACATCCCTCATGCAGTACACATCCCTCATGCAGTATACACTCCTCATGCAGTACACATGCCTCATGCAGTACACACGCCTCATGCAGTTGACACGCCTCATGCAGTTGACACGCCTCATGCAGTACACACGCCTCATGCAGTACACACGCCTCATGCAGTACACACGCCTCATGCAGTAGACACGCCTCATGCAGTAGACACGCCTCATGCAGTAGACACGCCTCATGCAGTAGACACGCCTCATGCAGTAGACACGCCTCATGCAGTAGACACGCCTCATGCAGTAGACACGCCTCATGCAGTAGACACGCCTCATGCAGTAGGCATACTTTATACAATACCCGCCTCATACAGTAGAAACAACACATACTGTCCACACACCTCACAGTATACACGCTTCATTCAGTACACATGCATCACATGCACATTGTTACTAACTGTCTTGTCTTTAACGCTCACAAATCTAGTTGATTAATGTATTGATTTGACAAGATATATTTGGGACAAATGTGGGTCAATTACAATGTCTTATCTCTTCTTAAATACTTCTACATGGGACATAGAAATTGGGAGAATTGGTAGGAGAGCACTAGATAGAGCTAGTGGAATGCATGAACCAGACTAAGGAAAACAGAGGGAACTATCCGTCAATGGGGGACAGACAGATGTTACATCGCAATCCTTTTGGATTCTTAATCCCTTGTCTTGGACGTTTTAGTGATAACATGGCACCAATTCTATTTAATCAAACATGTTATTTCCGTTCAGAGCCATTTAGATATTTTTTTATATCTGTGCATTTGGTCACTTATTTGTTGGAGGTAATTGTTGGGTAATAAAAAAAATATTCAGGTGTGGGAACCATTTGATTTATTCATGTTGGAGTAATAAGGGAGCTAACCTAATTCCTGATCGGAATTGTTTTTCCACTGATGAGTACAGTTATGTTCCCAGCAGGCTAGGATATCTAAAAACTAACCTTTATCCATGGTAAACCCTCCTGTTTTGTTCCAGTCAAACTGGACACATTTTCTCTCTGAAAAAGTTTGTTCATTTAATCTGACTGCCATAAGGTTCCATGACTTAGTCCAAACAGGGCATCTAAACAGACCAAATAAATGTTAATGATTTTTCATAACATTTTGTGTGTTTTATTAAACTTTTACACCTGTGGTGGTTCTGGTAAAAATGACCAGTTATTAGAAATGAATGGGTGAGACTACAATTTCTGTATAAAATCCAGAGTTCAGGTAAATGCCCATTCATCAAATGGACATACTTCCTCTCCCATATCCAAGCACGCACACACACACCTTGTTCTCCTTCTTGTCTTCCATGGCAACCCCCACGGGTAACTTGTTGGCATTCTCTCAAACAATAGCAACATTGTTCAAAAAATATATAGAACTTCTCTCACAGCTCTGGTATATAAAGCTTTTAGGCCTTGCTCACAGTTCATTCTGTGGCAGCACAGAATGACCAGCTGTCAGATGAAAATATGATCACAATTGTTTTAATAATATGTATCAGGTATGAAGTTAATATGACCATTACTTGAAACATATATTTAATATACAAGATTAAACATGTTTCCATTGATTTATTGTTTATTAATAAATCAATAAAGACCTTTTTGACCATATGAAATGTGGTATAATAGGTAACATGTGGATTGGTGTTGAGAGTAATTTTTATGACTATAATGCCTGCTGAAATTTCATCAAGAATCTGGTCTACTCTTTTACCATGGTCATTCCATTTCATGACCATCAACGTTTATCTTTCATTTGTGAATGACATTGATACAACAACTGTCAATATAGGTCACGAAAACTGACTTTTGTCAAGTCAAAAGACAAGAGAATTGTGGAACCATTTTGAAATGCTCAGATTGGCTGGAAAAACAGGTGAACCCACCCCCATCTAAAGAGTGTGAAATTCCAAGATGAAAAAAATCTACTTCGCTACCCCCAGCAGAACCCCTGGATTCCGTCAGTGTGCCTCGACCAATGTAAACTTCATCCAGCACTGACGCAGCACCAGACCTTTCTTCTCAGTAACCATGGAGGCAGAAAATGTGACGCCACCGGGATTTCAGCATTTTATGAAACATTACACTATACAGCTATGGAAAAAATGAAGAGACCACTGCACCTTTTCCATTTCCTTTCCAAAAAAATTGAAAAGGAAGGTTTTGGGTGAGGAACAGAAGGGTTAAAATTAAGAGATCACTGCAAATTGAACGCTTCTGTTCCTCACTCTAAACTTTCCTTTTCAACATTTTTGGAAAGGAAAGAAAAAGGTGCAGTGGTCTCCTAATTTTTTCCGGAGTTATATATTGTCTCCATGAGGCATCGTAAAATAAAAACGACATGTAATCCATTAGATACTTGAGGAACAAAGAGGCATCAGGAAATATCAGGAGTTCTCATAACAATTAGTAAAGCATCTCATCTTTGCCTGAAAGTTCAAGTTTGACACTAAAAGCCAAGCTTGTTTAATTAGACATAATTGATCAGTTAAAGTACCCAAGATAACAATACCTCCTCCAACCTTCCTATAGAGCAAAATGAGCCACTGATGTCTTTGAGTGAAACTTTAGTGAAAAGAGAAAATACAGGCTGGTGGATAATTCCTGAGACCAGCTCCTTAGAGGGCCAAAAAATGGAAATACATGAGTAAACTACAATATTGTCAGATGTTTTTATGTTTATCATGATTGATTTCCATTTGCATTAATCAGTCTTTATCATTCACACTTAAGACAATCAAGTTTTATCAGGGAGACTTTACTTATAGAACACAAGATAGGAGAACATGACAATATATCCAGGGTCCTGACATGGATTGGGGTCCTGTCCATTGTAAAGGCCAAAGTAGAGAAGAGTATTGGCTTCAATTCCACTCATGTCCACCTGAGGAAAACAAAAAAGACATTGCTCCAAAACCTGTATTTATTGTTTAGCTTTAATGGTGCCTTCACAAATGTGCAAATCACCAATTCCATGTCCACGAACGTACCCCCATACCTTCGCAGATGTTGGCTTTTGAACTGTGCACTAATAACAAGTAGTATGGTCCCTTTCCTTTTAAGCCCAGAGGACGCAGCATCCATGATTTCAAAACACAATTTAAAAAAATTATTTGTCAGACCACCAGACAGTTCTCCACTTTGCCTCAGTCCATCTAACATAGGCTGGGGTTCAGAGAACACGGCAGAATTTGTGGATCTTATTTATTTATATATTTATATATGGTTTCTTCTTTGCATGGTTCAGTTTTAACTTGCATTTGTGGATAGAGCAACATAGTGTTCACAAACAATGGTTTTTGGAGGTGTTCTTGAGCTCATTCAGTTATGTCCCCTACAGAATTGTCTGCGTTTTAATGCAATGCCGTTTGAGGGCCCGAAGATCACACCCATCCAATATTGTTTTTCTGCGTTGTCCCTTGAGTACAGAGATTTCTCAGATTCCTTGAATCTTTTAATGATATTATTTACCACAGACTGATATCCTCAAACTCTTTCCAATTTTATGTTGAGAAACATTTTTAAATCATTGCACTACTTACCCATCTTTGCATTCAGTATTTCTTTGGGGAAAAAGGGTTATACAAACACAGAAGCCCATCAGCAACCATCACTCCTGTGTTCGAATGGCACGTTGTGTTTGCTAATCCAAGTTCATAATTTTAAAAGGCTATTTTATCATTAGAAAACCCTTTTGCAATTATGTTAATACAGCTGAAAACTGTTGTGCTGATTAAAGAAGCAATCAAACTGCCCTTCATTAGACCAGTTCAGTATCTAGAGCATCAACATTTGTGGGGTCGATTGCAGGTTCAAAATGGCCAAAAACAAAGAACTTTCTTGAAGGGTATTCAAAAAGAGAAATTGCCAAGGAACTGAAGATCGCGTACAACGCTGTGTACTACTCTATTTATAGAACAGCGCAAACTGGTTCTAACCAGAATAGAAAAGAGTGGGAGGCCAGGTGCACAACGAAGCAAGAGGACAAATACATTACAGTGTCAGCAGATCTCCACCCAATTGAGCTGTTGTGGGAGCAGCTTCACCAGATGGTATGTAAGAAGTGTCCATCAAGCCAATCCAACTAGTACTTCTCAAACCCTCTCCCACTCAAACGCCAACTCCAGTCCTCACCTAGCCCACTTCCACCCAGACCCCACTCCTCAGTTATTGGACAGGGAAAAATTTGACACAGTGACCAAGGTAATAAATTATATTAGCATAAAGAGCATTTTGTCATCATATTTCTTGTCGGTTTTTGAACTGAACATGTTGACAGGGACAAGCTAATTAAATCAGTAAGTGGATGCATTATTACAGCAGGTTTAATAAATTTGTTTTTTAGGCCGTCAGGACCAGCTCTACAACTTTCTTTTAACTCACATACCGCATAAAGAAAATCAATCAGCAATCGTTTTTATTTTAATTAACCTTGTCAATGACTTTATTTCTTATTTATGTTGCTATTCAAACTCATTTCATGTATGTTTTCATGGAAAACAAGAAAAGTCACCCCAAAGTTTTAGAAGAAAGTTCTTTGTTTCTGGACATTTTGGGCCTGTAATCAAACCCATAATTGTTGATGCTCCAGTCCAGATACTCAAATAGTCAAGATTAAAACAAGGGTAAATCTGCATTTGGCATTTATTACATGGCGACAGCTAAAGTTTGAAAAATTGCTGAACGGTGATTCAGAGTTGGCTACCTTTCTACTGGACAAGTAAGGTAGCATTAGATACCTCATTTAGCTTGTTTGCAAGATATTCTGCAAGATTGATAATGATGAAAAAACAATTCTTTAACAGAGAAACTCATTCAATGTTCTTATTGCTTTTATTTCTATGAGGGCAGATACGTTTTAGTAAAGCTCCTCCAAAGTCTGCAGGCAAGATGATAAACTAGCGTTAACTAAGTTGCGTCCAAGCAGACAATCCTTGACTCAATTTTTTGCTAGAAAATAGTGTTACAACTTTGCTAATGTCTGTGGTGCTATCTGCAAAAGATTTTAAAAAACTAAGATGCATAGTGAGTTGTTTGACCAAACCAACCAAGTAATTACATTGCCTTTTAGATAGATTTATCTTTGTGCAAATTCATTAAATTGAATGTTATTGTTTCCTCGTCAATGGTCTTACTGTCATGTAGCTAGCGCTTGTAGTAGATGATGCATTGTCATATTTCAGAGACTCGTTGATGGCTTGCTAGCTAGCATGATTATGTTTTCAAGCTAGCTAGCTAGCCATCAACAAGTCTCTGAAATATGACAATGCATAATCTAATATAATCGAAAGCCCAGATGACATTTCGAGTGATTTAGTTGTTTACATTGTTTCGTCTGTGTTCCACAGTTATGAAAAGTCATCAATTTCGATCCTATCTAAAACAAAGGTCTGTGTTCATTGCTACAACATCGATAGTTGGAGGTGACACGTCTTCATACCAGTCAGTATGCTCCTAGTTAGCAATGATAGTTATTAGATCCTAATGGAATTATAGAACTGACATACAGCTTGACGCTGATAGGTGGCACAATCTTGCATAGTGCACCTTTAAGTTAGCCCTTTTCACTTTCCACTGTACCTGTGTGGTGATGTCCACCCGCCAGGGGTTGACCTGGAGGCCATCACACCAGCCACCACGCCCATACAGCCAGGTGCCATGCTCGTTGGGCACTGCCCCCTCTCCCACTCGTACGGCACAGCCCAGGGCTGACCCTGGAGAACCAATGACACCAGGGCAAACAGACTTCAGTAATGCTGCAGAACAAGCATGTTTCATGCAGTAAGATGTGCAATTCAAAGGCATGGATAATGCAGTAGCAACAGAAATCTGGAACAATATCTAGGAGCGGCACAAAGAAGGCATTTTCCCTGAGACCGCGGTTTGCGACAGGCATCATCTGGGCCAAATTCAGCCAAAGGATGTGTCCCCTTGTCATGATTATGTTATTAACTGTGTTAATGATGCTTGAAAAAAAAGTTTCTACATTTCACCAACATTAAAGAATGAGTGTGGTGTTAATATCCAAAATATTCTTCTCAGAACTAATGTAGCATCATTAACATTCAAACTGACTGGTGTTTTTTTAACTCGTTTCTGTGGGCACTGGACAAGCAGTCAGACACATATGGAATTGTTCATGCTGCTTACAGTACAGACCATCTTGCTGAAAAAACAGGTATGCATTGGGCTACACATGTAGATTACATACTGCACCATATTACAGAAACATTAGAGGAAGCCATGCAATCTCTTCCCCTTTGCTGCTACACAGCATTCATACAAACTTTGAAGTTCAATCCGAAAGGACACAAGTTCATGCAAAACAAATGATTTACAAAAAGTAAAAAAAATACAATTTCTGTTCAGGCATTCGAGTGGACAATTTTCAGTGTAGAAACTATAGTAGAGATATCGCCCCCACAATCATTTTCCTCACCTGCCGAGTCAAATACACGGGTGTTATTGAAAGCGCCATTGACAAGGAAGTGGTGTGAAGTCACGCAAAACTCGCCACAACCATTGTCGTCACTCCCATGGCCAGTGATCACTGCATACAACTCCACCTGAAAGACACCATGGTACCAAAATAGGTCTATATAATAATAATAATAATAATAATAATAATAATAATAATAGTAACTATTTGTAAAGCAGATGTTCAAACCCATTAGGCATCAAACACTAAGTGATCGAGACAGCATTAAAAAACAAATGATGAACAACTGCCTAGGCCAATCAACCTTTTTGTTAAATACCTGATATCAGTGACAATTTGCAATTTTTCAATTGCTTGCACGAACAAAAATAACAGAAAATAGGCTATATGACAATTTATTTCAATAAAGGTAAACAAAAGTAATATAAATCCTGTATCGTACTTTTTTCGTTGATGGTGGGACAGTGAATTTGATTGGTTCATATCTTTTGTTGTACTCCTTGTCAAAGGTGCCCCCATTGTATAATGACATCAGTGTAAAGGGATAAAGGGAGTCTGTGAGGTTGGCTGTAACAAGAGCATGAATACACTATGAAATACCAACAAAATAGCATTGTTTTAGGTGTAAAAGAGTCTGTTTAATTGCCTGACCATAACCATGCCTTTACCATGTTTATTGTGTATTGAAAACAAAAAGAAAATGTTTTACACATTTGAACGAACTAGCAGACGCTCCTTCCCAGAACATTTCATTTGAAATAGCTGAGATAAACCGGGTGAGACAACCTCATATCACTGTCACATTTGTTCTAAATAAAGTCAGTGCTAGCAGAGCAAGACAATGTTATAATTATTTTTACCAACAGCAATTCTGATTAACTAAACAATTAAACAAAAGTGCATAGAATCTTGAGTTTTGTAGACATTATAACATTTGAGTTTTTATTCCATAGGCATTCTAACTGACCTCTGCGATTGGTGAATCTCAGACTGAGAGACACCACCCAGGGCATGGCCCAAGGAACAGTCTTCATGGTGAAAGTACATCTCTTATTGTTAAAAAGGGGTCTTAGAGGGGAAACATCAGTGAGCCAGCGCCCAATGCCTCTGGGGGAGAACAGCCACAATGTCAGTTTCAGGCCTGTTTTCTAAGGCAATTCTTTTTGCTCAAAATGTACCCTGATTGTCTTATTCCCAACCCACTCACATCACACATTTTTGGAGGCTAAAAGGCTATATATATGTATATATGTTATTATGTCATTTAATGCAATAGTTCCATGTGTCTGATGAATGTTGGTAAACACACTTGTTTGAGACCATAATTTGATAGATAGCACTAGAAGCTCTAGATTAAAATCTGATATATAAAATAGAGATTTGAATGGAAGAAAATAAACAATGTTTCTACACACTTTCTAACTGGAATTAGTTTTTTTTTTTTTTTATAATTTTGTATGTCAAATAAAAACGGAAATACAAAAACATTTTAAAAACTTCTGCAAAAAATGATTCAGAACTTCCCACAACCTACATCTGTTGTGCAACCTAGCAGTAGGAAACCACAATTTCCAAATTGAGGCTACGTAAATCAAAATCTAACAACCTTGTCTGGCTTGAGATCATATCAACATCCAAAAAATCTATTTGTAATAAATCCACTCACAATGTTGTGACCACAAATGCACCGGACATACCTGCGGAACGCTGTAATCCAGCGCCCCATCTCCAAGTTGCAGTAGGGACTGAAATGATCACAGCACACATACAGTTGCACGGTGTGGTCCCAGGGGGGGCAGGAGTCGTCTCTCCGGCTAGGACAGGACAGGGACGCGTCCAGCTCCAGAATGTTAAAACCCAAAATGTCTGACAACACAGAAGGGAAAAGTCTTAAGCAGTTAGGTTTGTGCTTCCCATGTTAATTACCATGTGTAGATGCAAAGACGGTCCTTTACCAGTAGGCAGGTCCACAGTGGCAACTGCTCCAATCTCGCCTTGCATCTGGACCTTCTCAAACACAGGGACCACCAAGGCTGGGTCACGGAGTCTTGTTTGAAGCCTCTCTGAGAAATCAAACCTAGGATGGACTGGATACGGTCACTAACCCCTAAAAGCTGAATGTCTTGCTCTGTCTATTTATTAACATACTCCTGTTTCATAAATGTTGCCAGTGTAATAAAACAACTGGGTAGTCCATGTTGTTCAAGCTGCTTACCACTGGGCCTGCCAGTTGATAAATTTGAAGGAGGGGTAGAGGAACCAGCCCATCTCAGACAGTGCCCCCTGTTGGTCAATCCCAATGAAGAAGTTTGGATAGGGGGTACTCTGAAAAGACACGTTCACCTGCTGCCCATATCTATGAATAATAAAACATTTTTTTATTAAATTAAAGAAAAATGTATAATTTAACTGACCCATACAAATATATGGGTAAATATGGTTGAGAATTACAGTATTAAATGCTCGAAATGTAAAACAACATCACATACCATTGACCAGTGTGCCCAAGTTTATGTTCTCTGAGCAATAGATTAATGAAAAGAATAACAAGGAAACCCTTTCTTATTCTTAGAGTAAGGATGTCACTCAACTGAGTTAAGAGGGGAGGCAACCTGCCTCAACAGCACTGAACCTTGTATGAGTCAGACAGTGTGTTCTTACCGTAGGGCCTGGGTCACGGAGGGCTCATAGTGGACCATGGCAGCCGGGATACCCAGTGGTGTAAAGCACTCATCCCCCACACAATTCATATCCTGGATTGGGTTTCCAGGAAGTGTGTGTACAAGGACACCAGTAGCTTTAGATTGGGCCATGTTCTTCACCTGGAATAACACGCATTGGAAACGTTTTCCCTCGACTAGATTCAGCACATGGCACGTCTGTCTTTCGGCTAATTCATGGGAAAGTGTAGAACAACTTTTATAACAACAAAGTAAATCCAAAACCTGCAAAATGTTTAAACATGTTGAGCCTGTCCTCTAGGTATATCTCTCGTTTCCACTCTGTCTAGTAACTGACCTTGGTGAAAAAGGAGCAACTGCCCTCAGATACCCAGGCAACAGCATCTGCAACAGAAGAGTTGGGCTGACACGCATCCCCTGCATCTATCAGCCGATATTTCTTCTGACTCCAGTGCCCCATGAGCCAATCATATCGCGCATCCAGTCTCGTGATAATCACAGGCATGTTCCACACTGTATTTTAAAAAAACAGTGTACATCACTTCCAGAAGGATGACACAGAAAAGTATCCAAACATTTACATTACGTTTTTTTACCAGAAGCACTCATCCAGGGCAACTTGAAAACTATAAACTAGGTGAAAATGAAAAACATGTTACTCCATAGTAGGTACGCCCTACTTCAAGTAGGCCTATCTATCTACAAAGTAAATGCTAGAAGAAAAATCTGGTGTAAAACACAACACACCATGAACAGAGCAAAGAATAGTAAAGACAGTGTCAAAGCGACACTGTTTGTCGGTAATGTGAACCCAAAGGAATTTGAAGCTCTCTTCAATTCAGCCATGTCTCCCTTTCATGTAATCCACACTCAGCAACTTTGACTCACTGAGGTTGAGAGATTGTTGTCCTGACAGCACACTGACAGTTCCCTGACCTCTATGTGGGCTGTCTTCATCACTGAGTAATACTTTGCCATGCTGTCAAGGGCAAACAAGCAGCCCAGGAGAGGACTAAGCACATAATTTTATTGTCAGCATTTCAGGGTGTAATTTCACCCCATAGCAAACTTTCAACTGAACCAAGATAGCCCATAAGCTGTATTTTCCAAAGGGTGACTAGTGAAGCCAAGTGGGAAGTACATGGGACAGGTGAGTTGGACATAGAACTAGCTAGCAAGATTGCAAATGTTTATGGCATGGTTCTGTTTATTCAATAACTCAGATCACCTTGCAGATTGGCATTAGGTGATGGGGTGAAGTTAAATCAGAGATAGGAATTGGGCTGTACTTGTACGGTGGCCCATGAATGCGAAGTGGAGAGATACACATACTGCTTCCTACCTGTAGAAGTAAAAACTGCCTGAGAGAGGCCACAGTTGTGTCCGGAACAGGCCCAAGAGTACAGCACACTGGGAATCCAGTTTCCTAGGCCAAATACAGGAACAGGGGAGAAGTGCAATCTGGACAAAACCTCTTTCTTTCTGTTGAACAGCAACACCAAATAAATGTTTACATTCAGTTCAACAGCCTGTTTAGTTTTTATATGAACATGCACAAGTACGAATGTTCGTCGTTCCGCTACCTGAGCAATGCTACACGATGGACTTGATCTCTCATCCATAGGGCATCACTGACGGAGCTGTCATCAAAAGATACGAAGAGGACTTGAGTACTCTCTGGCAGGTCATGGACCAAGTCGATTAATGACGACTCGGAGCTCCACAAACACTCCAAAAAGGCAGACTTATGGGTAAAAGCATGAATTATCACTGGTCCTTCCAACCCGGTAACGGGCGGGTAAACGAATTCTCCATCCAATATTGGCACACTGAAAGCTGGCGCGGTGTCACCTGGTTCCAAACCAGTGACTTGTTGAATTCTTTTAGATTTAAATTCGATGGTACTTTGCCCAAATGTAGGTCGTGGGAATAAACTCTCGTCGTAAATTAAATTATGTGAATTCACTCTAATTGTTCCATCAATTTGAATTAAATGGTTTGTAATAAAGCACAGAACCAAAGTTAGTGATAAAGACATGTTCCCCCCACAAGGTCGTCGTTTGCTAGTAAATTGCTAGATTTAAAAATCAATAACTTGTGTTACTGCTAAGTATGCATATTGCAACAACAAATATCTAAACGCTTGAGGAACTAGCACTTCCTCCAAAGGACTTCTCTTTCAGATAAATCAAGTAGGCGTGTACTTGTACGGTGGCCCATGAATGCGAAAAAGGCCGAAAGCAGTTCTTATTGTGCTTAAATGCTTGTAGCTGGCATTGTCTCGAACTGTGTTTTTTTGGCTATGTTTCTAAATACTATCTGAAATGAATGTTTATAATATCCTCCAGTATATGTAATTATTTCTTATTAACCGTTTCTATATAAGCAAGTTCCAAGTTTCCATCTGCACACGCTGATGTGCAGATCATTTATTCCAATATTGAATTGTAAATAGTTCAAAGACGACACATTATGTTCAAACTGAGAAATTGTATTGCTTTTGGAAGAATGCCCATACTGAATTTGATGCCTGTAACATGTTTTATAAAAGTTAGGACGGGCATGTTTACCATTGTGTTGCATCACATTTTACCAATACCCTGTACATATTTGGGAACTGAGGAGACCAGTTGCTTTAGTTTAGCAAGTGACATTTCTTCCCATTCTGGCTTGATATAAGATTTTAGCTGCTCAACAGTTCAGGGTCTCATTTGTCTTATTTTTCAATTCATAATGCGCCAAATGGGTGACAGGTCTGGGCTACAGGGAGGCTATATTGATTAACATTAATGGTGCCTTCACAGATGTGCAAGTCACTCATGTCATGTGCACTAATGCACCCCCATACCATCATGGACGCTGGGTTTTGAACTGTAAGCTGATAAGAAGCCGGGTGGTCCCTCTCCTCTTCAACCCAGAGGATGCGGCGTCCATTATTCCCAGGCCACAGGACAGTTTTCTAATTTGTCTCAGTAAATCTTAAATGGCCTTGAGCCCAGAGATGGCAACGGCATTTCTGGATCTTGTTTAGGCTATATCTGGTTTCTTCTTGCATGGTAGAGTTTTAACAATTTAGCAGTTGTGGATGCAGCAACATACTGTGTTCACAGACAGTGGTTTTCAGAAGTGTTCCAGAGCCCATGTAATGATTTCCATCACATAGTCATGTCTGTTTTTAATGCAGTCCCATCTGAGGGCCCAAAGATCAGGGCACTATTCTTTTTCTCGACTTTGTCCCTTGCATACAGAGATTTCTCTGGATGCTCTGAATATTTTAGTTATATTATGTACCATATAGATTATGAGATCCCCCAAAAAATCTACATTCTTAAATTAATGCACTATTTGCCCATGCAGTTTTTCATAGAGTGGTGACCCCCTCCACATCATTACTTCTGAAAGACTCATCCTCTCTGGGATGCTTTTTTTTAGCATTTCACAACTCTTTTTTTACCCCTGCCACAGCTTTTTAAAAACGTTTTGCTGGCATCAAATTAAAAGTGGGCACACAGGGTTGAAACTTTTTTACATTCAGTTTTTTTTTCGGAATGGGGTGGCATATTTACTCAGTTGAACAGAAGCCATAGTAGACTGCACTTTATAAACAACAACACAAAGACCCCTGACTCATACCACACCTAATTTTGTTACAAAAAAACTCCCTTGATTGATCCCTTTAACTTCGCGTCAAAACGCCAGTGAGCATAAGTGCGTGGATTGCGACGTAGTTCCAATTAAAGGATAGACTCCAACTTCTCTGTGATTCTTTACTTTATGTATATTTCTTTCACACTGCATCTTTGAAACTCAAAATATACTTATATCAGTGAAGTTATTCTCATACAACGCACGAATTGATCTTTACGCACATTCCGGCATGAAGATAATTCGACTTGTTGCATTTTTTATGGTTTGGGCAAATGTCCTTAGTCATGAAATGTATTTTGATGCCAACTGGAGACCATTTAGTGCAAAGGTAGGATTGCCAAACATTTGATATCTTAAGAGTATTGTCGTGTAATATAGTAATCTATACGCTCGCAATTTGGTTTAGTGGCCTGGACTCTGCAAACGATAGAACGGCAATGCCAAGTATTGGAAGGCTGCACATAGCTTCAATTAAAAAGGTAAACTGTTGATTATACATTTTCAGAGCATCGGGCCTCAGTCTGAACCACATAACGGAATCCTTAGAAGAACGACTGGAAAACCTGGAACACGACAATACATCCGTCGTATGGGGAATAAAGGCATGCACTTTCGTTTTATTGTAACAATTTCATATTTTGAACGTCATATTTCTGTACATAGGTTAATTGATGTGTTTATTTTGTTTCATGCTCTGTTACAGCAAAAACAAGGAATACACGTCCAAGTAAGCTTTGCATGCTTATGCATATTCAGTTATAGTCAAAATACAGTGCGAGACAGTACATTTCGAATTTTCATTTTTAAATATCACTTTTTATCTCATTCTCTTTTCAAGGGCAAAGATTTGAATATTTTGTTGCACTGATGGGTAAAAGGAGCTCTAAGGAATCAGGTAAAACTATGTAATTTACTCCGTGACTACTTTTCCTGGGTGAAAGTGTTTTTCTTAAGAAATAAATGACTGCTATGTATCCTTTAGGTTCCTTCTGATGTCTACAGGAGATAACACTGCATCGGAAGAATTAATCATTTGTAGCGGATACAGGGAAACATTTTGCATATATTCGTGTAACGTCCAGGCTGCATGGGGTTTATAATAAGTCAACCAACATAATTAAATAACCAGAGGCGTAAAAATTACATAGTGAAAGTATACTTGTAATCTCTACACTTCTGCAAATTATATGTAGTTGCAACATTTAATTAGAAAATTAAATAGAGCAATATACATGTTACTGTGGTGTTAATTGTAAAATATATTCTTGCAAATGTAAGATGATAATACGCAAACATGCACTCAGCGTGGCGAAACACTGAAACAGAAAACGTACTACACAAAACGAAGAACCGTTGACCAGAGACCTCTGGTGGAGAAATGGTGTGTAGTGGACAAAGGGATAAAGTACTCATTGACAGAGCAAATTATGTTGTCAAGTTAACCTATTCAACTATTAACCTTTCATAAGTTAATGTGAATTCTGAAAATGCAATAATAACATCTCTTAGCAGAATTAACTGCATTGCAAATATGTATTATCACATGTTTATTAAGTGACTTTGTACAATACAAATACAAAATAAAATTAAAAGATACAGATGGAGTACATAGCCAAAGCAAAATGTGGTGTTGACATCCATTTCTGGGCAATTAGCCTAGTTCAGAGTAAAGATCGCTGGTTCAATTCCTAGCAGACAAGGTGAAAAATCTGTCTGTGTGCCCATGAACAAGGCACTCAAACCTAACTGCTCCTGTAATACACTCCGGGTCAATCGCTGCAAAATGGCTAAAATGTAAATCTGATCTCATGTATGTGGAGTTACAGAAACATTTTGTTTGCTCTTTTTACACCGACTACTGAATTTGAAACAGTCAATCCTCTTCAGAAACTGGTCCAAACATCAGAATTATCTAACATACAAAAAAGTATTACTTTAGCTGGCTCGGTATATATAAAAATAAACTAACTGAAATATAACATTTATGAAGTTATAAATGGTGGTCCAAAGCTAGTGAAAATTGCTAAACACAGAAGAAAGAGTTACATTTTGGAAAAGGTTTTAGCCAAAAAAAGCCAAATGTGCATTTTAGCCTCTCGATTTCCCATTACTCCAGTTGACAACATCAAAGAGACAGAGACAGTTGTTTCGTATTAGGCTACATTGCATGGGGAGCTGTTCAGTATGGCTGCAATTACACAGACAACTCAATTCTGATACATCTCAGATTTTTTTGCATATTGGCCTTTTGACCAATCACATCTTTACAGTTTTTTTCAGAACTGATTGGTACCAAAAAAAAAAGAATAGGACTCTCTTTGTAAATGCTATTTATTGTTGCATTCACATGCTGGTTGGAAATAAGAAAACTCAGACATTTACCAGTAGATAATGCTAATGTGCCCCATTCACCAAATAAGCAAATTGGAAATGTCTGCATTCCTAGTTCCAACCAACATGTGAATGCTGCATTAGGTTAATCTGTAACAGTTAACTAAACAAAAGGATTTATTGTCATTTCCTTTTTAAACATTTGATCTGATTGGTTACACTTTGTGTCTTTAAACAATTAAAACCACTGAAACATGATTGTAAAACAGTTCTTTTTTGCCCTGCATAAAACTGTACAAGTCAGTTGTTAAACATTGCAACATTGGTGGGGTAGAGGGGAGCACAGTATTCAATAATATATAGGTTTGGCCTGTCTAAGACTGTAAGTTTCATTTAGGTAAACACATTCCTTGAAGAGGTACCCAGGCAGCTCTCTTCTGGTCATTGTGACAGTACATGCAGACTCAGCTGGGCTCTACCAGAGCTGTGGTGCTGGTTTGGTGCCACACACTGATGTCCTGGCTGGCAACATTGGCAACAAGTACAACTTGGTATCTCTGCAGACTGCTTCTAAAAGATCTTGCCCTTCTTTTTGTTCTTTTCCAGGGTCCTGGGGAGGGGACATTGTCATATAATTATACCAACTAATTGAGTGCTTGAGATAACGATAGAAAATGTAGTGGAACGTTGATGTTCTGCGCAGATGTTTCCATTGCATGCAGTTAAGCTGGTCTCTATGGCTAAGAGATGACAACTGTAGTCCTATTGCAGGTTAACTAAGTCAGCAGTGCAGGTGTGTGAGAGAGACATACCTGGATGCGTCCAGTTTCTGTTGCTCCAGGCGCTGATTGGCCTCCCAGTTGGCCCGGTCTTCCTCGAACTGGCGTCTCTTCTCCTCCAGCTCCTTATGCTGAGCCTCCAGATTCTTTTTCATCTGCTCATGACGCCTCGAGAGCTGCGGAGCGAAAGGACATTACAAAGATATCTTAAATGCCAATAGCCCAAATGAGAGGCACTCCCCTTTTGCTGGTCATGATAAGTAATATAAAGTGTGGTGCTGAAGTGAATACCAGTGATGTGTTGTAATGAATACAGCAATGAGATAATGTGGCTATGTACCACTTCAGGGCAGCAACCTAGTCATAACACCCATCCCCCGTCACACCCACAAATGCTCTTGCCAACACATTCACTACACCCACATTCCACACTTACAGAAAAGTGGCACTGGCTGTTTCTCAACTACGCCTTCTCTTCTATATAACCATTGGAATAGACCAGAGGAAACCGCCAATGGGTTTTCAGTAGGTTAAAAATGCAGCAAAATAAATTAGGGCCAACTGCTGATGAAAAAAGTGCTTTATAAAATAAATGTGACTGATCGGCTGGAGAACACAACGAGGTTGCGACTGGGAAAAGGCCAGTATTTCTGCAATCCGGACAGCCACACACGGTAGAAGGGTGAGCCAGCCAATCGTACCTCAGCCTCGGAATCTCTCAGCTTCTGGATCTTCTCCTTGACCTTCATCTCGAACACCTGTTCCATCTCCATCTCCATCTTCTTCATCTTGGCCACATGCTCTCTCCTCTCCTCCTCCATCTGAGCCAGGGGACTCCTGCAGAGAGGCAAAGTCAGACGAGTCCTACGGTACAGAGTCCCCACCCCCTCCTTCACCAGCAACGTGGAACAAGCCACATAGGAAGGCCCCCCCACACTCTCTGCAGGGGACTGGTACGGACAGGGATCCATGATTGAAAGGAATGGTAAGACCCGACCACGCTGTGATGCAAGTGTGGAAAAGCAGGGGGAAACCCAGTTGGTTCGGGAGCGCAGAAGGTGCAGGGACTACAAGACCAAAACCGAGCAGGATTGTTTAGACAAGCACAGGCTGGGGTTAGGGCTACATTTTGTAAAATAGTAGTGCTTTGGGCAGTTAGCTTAGCGAAATGTTAGTCAAATTGAATAAAAGCAAGAAGCCACCAGTTGTGAATAATTCACTTTTTTCAATTTTCAATTAATACAACAGCCTTAATGTCCAACAATTCAAATGATCTTTTAAGTATTGACGTTGTTTTATACGTAGATAGAAAATCCTGATTGAAAATGTTGGCATCTCTACGTTGCTCCTTGAGACTGTGTCTGCCATTAGGGAATCAAAGAGGAGAGAGCCCTGAACTGGATGGAAAGAAATCCAGACGAAGGAACACCAACAGGGAACATGGGAGGAAAGAGCTTTCAAATCTCATCTCACAGAAGGGCTCTAAGAAAACAGAAAATGACCACTTACATGCCTTCACCTGTGTCATTTCTATAAAAAACACAGAAACACACGCACTTAGCATGCTGTGATGAAATCATGCACTACAACAAACAAAATTAAATTAACAGACTTACCAAACTAAGAAAAATTAAGACAAACGACTTGTCACTGGACTAGAGACAAATCATATTCAAATTAAAACTACTGGTCAAACGGCATGTGTAGTATCAGCCTTCCATTAGTAGCATGTTTGGTCTAGCTGTTAGGAACAGCAGTGCGTGACAGTGTTTGGTCGGTAGCTGTGTTAGGAACAGCAGTACGTGACAGTGTTTGGTCTAGCTGTTAGGAACAGCAGTGCGTGACAGTATTTCTGAGTAAAGAGCTAAGATGTGTGTTCGGGTATTTCTTGTGCACGTGACAAACAGTGTTAAATACAAACTGGAATATCTTCATTTGGAATTATGAACCAACAGAATATTGGACAAAATACCTCCAGAAACGCTATGATAACCACGACTGATGTAGCCTGGACATCAAATCAACAGGAAATGGAACATTTCAAGTGTCAGTACATCTGTCAGATAAGACATTACTTGACAAAGACAATCCGGAGACCTAAAAGCTGTCTTTAAACAGAGCCTCATTAGAAGCTGGCTGGACTCACTTAGTTGACAGTTGACCTTTGGACCTGTTGTTGTCCACTCCGTTGTAGGTGACCGCTGCCAGCTTCCTGCTGCGATAGTTCTCATAGTGGACGTTGTTGGTCACGTCCTTCAGGTCCTGCATGTGTGTTCTGGATGCAGACAGAGCCAAACAAGTCTTAGAAACCTATAGAAGCAAGGCTACGGCCATGGATTTGGACTTCATTACCAAAATTAAAATGCAATCTACTTCCGGACTTCCTGTCGTGAATCTGTACCTGATGAGCATGTCTCTTAAGATGGTGAAATCGCAATGGTCTCCGTTTTCAACTGCAAGGAAAGAAAACGCAGACATATTCACACAGTACTAGTCTTCGGGTGTGACTAAAAGATAATCAATCACGTGGCTCTCCGACAGGATGTTGCTTTTTCCTCCATCTCCCAAGCCTCCTACCCTCTGCCACTCCCCATGGGTACTGTCGCCCTCTGGTCCTTTTGCCGTTCACCTCAATGATAGTGTTGCTGCCCACAACGGCCAGAGGCAGGCGGTCCTGTCAGAACAATGATGCGTAAGTGTGTGTTCTGACAGGATGTAAGTGACCAACTGTTTAAGTGAGAACTAGAAATCATTGTTGCAAGTATTTGCTGAAAAATTGGTGCATACCTTTATCTTCTTTACCAGCTTGTTCTCTTCCTCGTCGTCGGTCTCTGGGAACTCATAGATCTTGATTTTGTGCTCCAGGATTTCCCGCATGATCTGGGAGGGGGGTTAAGAGATTGAACAAGCTCTTAAGCACTCATTCTGAACATAACAGCCACATGATCCTTGGTTTTTAGGTTAAGGTCATTACACAATCAGAATGTATTAAGACCTCTTCACATGCTCCACATTTTTTGTTATACGCTGAATTTCTAATGAATTTAATGTTTTGCCATCAATCTGCACACAATATCCCACAATGACAAAGAGAAAACAATGTAACAATTTATTGAAAACACAAACTTAAATCTCATGTACAAAAGTATTCACACTCTTCATTCATTACTTTGTAGAATTGCCTCTCACGGCAATCACAGCTTTGGGTCTCATTGGATATGCCCCTTCCAGCTTCCCACACCTGGAACTCCACTGAATCGTTTGGCAGATCCACTCAAGTCAGATTGGATTGAGAACATTAGTGATTAGCGTTCATCAGGTCTCCTCACAGATTTTTCAATGGAGTTCCTGTTCGGCTTGGCTGGACCAGTCAGGGGCTTCTAGTAGGTTCTCCCAACTCCTAATCTCCGAAGCTCTTTTGGCCAGGACACAGCCTTCCTGTCACCCTCCTGACCAAGGCCCTTCCTGCCAGGTTAATTAGTTAGCCAGACAGCCAGCTCTAGAGAAGGTCTCGGCGGTTCCAAACCACTTCTCCTATTTCACAAGGGTGGAGCACACTGTGTAGGCATTCAATGCTTTAGCACTGTGTTTCCATCTCTGGATGTTGACCAAGCTCCTTGGATGCATAGGGTTGGTTTTCCTACTGACATGAACTGTGAAGTGTAGGACCTTATATCGACAGGTGTGTTCCTTTCTAAATCGTGTCCAATCAATCGAATTTGTCACAGGGGGGCTCCAAGTTCTAGGGTCTCAAGAGGGACCAAAGAACACATAATGCATCAAAGCTCGATTTGAGGAACCAGGGCAAACAGTCTGAACACGTGTGGGAAATATCCGGTTGAACATTTGTAATAAATTGGCAAATTTTTCATTTTGTCACATGTTTTGCTTTGTCATGATGTGGTATTGTGTGGATTGAGGGCAAAAATACTATCACCAACTCAGTCTATACCACAAACAAAAGTGAAATGGTCTCAACATTTCCCAAAACTGCTGTACACATAAACTGTATTAATGTTGTCCAAGTAAACCATATACTAGTTTCCAACACATTTGATTACCTAGAAAAATGAAAAAGCTGAAAGTTACCATCCTTCCATTTCAACTACAACTCTCGCCACATGGATGTGCATCATTTAACAACCAGGAAGTCAAATGGATCAATACATGTGGGTGCGCTCATTCCTCTGACAACCTCAGTTATGCAGATACCTAAACCACCAGAAGGAGGCGCTCGAGCATGATGAGACCTGGAAATCCCTGTTAACCATGCCTCCCCCTCAATGAGTGCCAATTTGGACTGCCTCTGTAGCTTCCAATTTTGACCAAGTATGTGTGCAATTATGCCCAGTGAACTGACCTGCTTCTTGAACTGTTGGCACTCCTCTGGGGTCAGAGTGTCGGCTTTGGCAATCAGCGGAATAACGTTCACCTTCTCATGCAACCGTTTCATAAACTCAATATCCAAGGGCTTCAGTCTGGAGGGAGACATTAAAACATTATTATTAGTATAATTGGGTACGGTTTGACTGATCTCATGTTCAACAGCAAACCACAAAGCTATTAGGTCACATTTCCTTAAATTCCCTTATCTACTACTAGAGCACTGAATACAAACATTCACTCAAATACTTTGATCAACCCTATAGGATTCCACATTGCAATGCAGCTTCAGTAGCTTGAAGTGGAAGAGTTCAATAGCTCAAGTGGAAGAGTTATATCAGCTGGTGCTGTGAGGAGAGTGTGTGTGTGTGTGTGTGTGTGTGTGTGTGATGTCAGCATACACAGTTCATCTTAAGAGCCTGTCTGAACAGTGACTGGCGACTGAATGAACACAGTGTCACATAGATCTGTGTGCGTGAACAGTGAATGCACACAAAACACTCAAACAACCTCCAGCCAGGTTACACGGGACTGACAGAAACCCAAGCCACGTTAGCCAGTCGAGACAGTGTATTTCAAAACAACCCTGAAGAGACATCCTGGGGTCTGGGGAGGCAGCCACATCGTCTTCGGTCAGATTCTTCTGTGTTGACCAATTTGTTAACAAAAAAAAACCCATGCCACCAATTTGTAAATAATGCATAGAAATGTTCTGGTAACTCTGCATTCCATACTCTGAATGTTGTTTACCACCAGAAGCAACATTTAGTCAACATTCAAAAAGTGCATACGGCATATATTTATAAAAAACTAGGTGCAACAACCACACGGTTAGAATGCACTTACATAGTAGTAAGGGCATTCTAATCAGCGTTATCATCAAAGGTGGTCAATGCAGGAAAGAAGACATTACAAATGATAAAAATAAAACGCTAAAAGTTAACAGAACACAAAAAAAACAAAGTGGTGACAGTGGAACATTTGTAAGCAATCCACTTTTAGATGTTTATTGAAGACACAGAACAATTCTGACTTTTGATGTTCTGAAGTTAAATAACAAACCACGACTCCAAATTATTGGAATTTGTTATTGGTATTCCACTTTACATTAGTGACATCTCAGTAAATCAGAATTTCCCCCTTTATTCCGACAATCCAAAGTATTTTGCACTCCCCACCCTCCCTCACCCCCCCAGACGTACCCATGTCCTGAGGGAGCGATGAAGTACAGGCAGCAATGCACTCTGCTGTCAGGCATCTGTCGCCGGTTCACCCGCGACTCCGAGTTGAGGTAGTCCTCAAACTTGCTGTCTATGTGGTCAATGACGGGCTGCCAGCTGCATGATTCACACAGTCACAGAGAGGAAACAAAACCCACACATATTGAGCCAAAATGGACACTACTTCCTGATAACATGGTCAGTTCAACAATAAAAGGACATTGTAATTATACCAAGTGAAAAGGTTGAAAGTGCTGCTGTTGAAATCTACAGGATAAACATTTAAAACGAATCTTGACCAGTCGTTCAAAATAATTCAAGTAGAATACCACTATGTAATTTCACTCAGTACTGTTACCATTCAAAAAGTCATTCTGAACACAGAAGCCTGTCCCCTGTTGTATAGTGACACACAGCATTACAGGATACTAGAACGCCTCTTTAAATGCCTACTATGAGCCAATTTTTTTGTTGAATTATTAAACATCATTGTATTCATTCAGTTCAGAAATAACATGCTGCCAAGCTTCACTTACCAGTTGCTGTTGTCAACAGCATCGCCAAATCCTGGGGTATCAACTATTGTAAGAAGAAGCTGGACACCGCCTTCCTTTACTAAGACTTTGGATTGGTCCACCTGAGACACAAAAATGGATCAACATTCAACAGACCCATTTGCATGACAATATAGTCCGGAATAATAGAACGTTCCTAATAATTGTGGTAAGAATTAAGCATTCTCTACTCTACTGATTTTTTTTAAATATGAAGGAATGATATATAGGTGTTTCCCATGGATGCTAACTTATGCCTCATGAGCTTAGTTCAACCAACATACCCATTAGCAACCAAAATACAGCCTACGCCTAACTGAAATTTTAGCAAACAACATGAACACTGTACACCCAGAACAACCATGCTGATATAATGGACGGTCACCCCAAGAATAAACTGTGACATTTCGACAGGCCCATTCAGCTTCTTATGAAACAGGCCGACTAGAAGCATTGGTTTAAGTTTCAAGCAAACACAATTCAGGCCCAACCCTAACACGCAAACGCCAAACTCCACATGCTTGCTACCAGACAGCAGGACTGAGCACAGGGTCAATCACAGTGAAGGGAAAGGTGATCAAAGCAACTAAGGCCAACAGCTCCCAATCAGCGCTACCGACCTTGAATAGTGAAGGTCTAACGTGTGTGTATTATGCCTTAAAGCCGGCGGGTGACGTGAAATCTTGGTTCATGTATCAACACGTAGCCTGACATTGTGCTGTTACCCAACTATGCGGAGGAACTGGAAAAACAGATGAGCAGCTGTGTTGAGATGTTGTATGAGCATAAAAGAGAAGCGCGTGCCACCGCAGAATGTTTCTCGATTGCCAAGGTATCAATACGGAGGCAGACTAACTTGTCCATTAGCTTAAGTTGGGCATTCAACAAGAGAATACAGGGATGAAACGCTCAAGTGTCTCCAGGTACCTGTACAGTCTTTTTGACTCTGTGTGAAGGCCCAGGGTATTCTGAAGAGTACAAGTCAGTTAAGAACAGAGAATTGATCAAGGTGGACTTGCCCAATCCTGATTCACCTAGAAGAAAGAAGAAAAAAAACACTATTGCAATAAAACTGAAAGATGCATTATGTAATAGAGATCAAATAGCTGTGTGAATCAAGGGCCATGTGGCTATATTAGGGTCATTAAATCACTGATTCAATGTTTTTCAATTAATATATGGTATATTAGGCCTAGTTTGCAATATATGGGGTTAAGGGTAGGGTATAAAAACGCAACATTTGAAGATGGAGGGAAACACTGACTTTAAACCGTAAAATGTAAAGGCTGAAACACCCTTTGTTGGGATAACCAGTCATGCAGCTTGAGAGGCATCAACAACACTGTAGACGAACCTAATAAACCTCTTCAAAGGCAATGTCTAAGTGAGGACCACTGACATTTGCCCAAGACGACCATCCATCTGAACTAATGGGTTACGACAACAGCCTTAAGTCTGAGCATGGCTAGAGAACGGCTGCTAGCATGTCGGCTGTAAGCATGCCGGCTTGATCCAGTTTCCCCAGGAAAACTGGACATCGTGTGCCTGGTCTCCATTCTCCTGGTTAGTGGAATCATTAAGTCAGGGGAAATGACCATTTACGCCAATGGTGGAGGGGGGGTCCGCGGCACAATCTTTCACAAGCTCTCATTTACAGGCTACAGCGTTGGGAGCGCTTATGGCAGGCGTGGTTGCACCTGACAAATGTCCATGTTCAGGTCCATCACATCTCAATAAATGCAGAGCTTGGATTATGGCAATGGGTGCAGTGATTCATATGAATACACTAGTAGTTCCCATGTAACATGTCAGGCTGGCAAGGATCAGCGAGGCGGTGTGCTCGGCCAGTCACGGCTGATAAATGCAGCCTTCTCTCAGTACACCATCAGGACCTTGGTCAGCAGGGACATGTGGGCACACAGCTCCTTGGAACAGGCTAGAGGAGATGGCTCTACTGCTGAGTCGGTGTGTGTGTGACAGGCTGACAACGCTGAATTGGCCAACAGACGAACTGCAAACGGTTTGCCTGTTCTGCTGTGGATTTCGTACTGAATGTAGTAAGAGTTGTTTGTGATGCCTTTGGATTTACAGAAATGGGACTTCATAAAAAACATTCCTATTATTGCAGCAATCAGGCTGGCGGAAGCTTCAAGGCATTTTTGGGGCCCAAAAGACAACTTGGGCGGCATCCAGCGCATTGCCTTTAAAGGAAATTTCATATAGCAGGGAAAATCATGGCGACTCCTTTCAGAGAAACCCTGCTGAGTTCTACTGCATGTCCAGGGAGACATGCTAAGTTGGATGGAACCTTTAGATATCAGTGACTGGCTAGAAAAGCCTACGTGGTTTATACCTCCTCAGGGAAGTTTACTTGTTTACTTTATCATTTCCGGCTGCCCATTACAACAGCAACATTTTCGTTGGATTTATTTGAGATTGCACACCATTTGTGTGCGTGTTTGCATTTGTTGTGGATCTTAGTATAACCTCACAACTATATGAATATTTTGCTCCTATTATATCGATCATTGTTTATTTTTATTCGTTTTACTTTGTATTTACTCCGTTCAGTTTATGAATTGTAAACAAGCATTTCATGGAAAGGTCTACACCTGTGGTACCTGGCACATTGAATAAAATGGGTTTTGATAAACTCGCAGCTCAGAAGAAATCCAGGACGGGCTATTCTTAGCAGTGCAAGACATATTCTGCTCTGCGGACTACAGGAAATGGTTTGACCTGAAGAAAATCTTTCCCTCCATACAGTGGCTGATTAACAAATGAATGTCTTGGCTTTGTTTCAACAACCACATTGACAAGCACATCAAAAGCAACCATGTTGTTTTAATAAAACTGTGCAATTTGAAATAAATCAGATGAAAACATGGCTGTTGTAATGGGCAGGCGGAAATGAAAAAGTAAACAAGTAATCTTCCCCGAGGAGGTGTAAACCATGTAGACACACTGCTCACACAGATTCTGATATTCAAATGTAACCTCTTGAGCTTTTACATATCAACTACAGAAAACATGAACAACAACACAGAAGTAACCATGATCGCGACACACAAATGGCATTTCCTTACCCACAACCATTAGGGTGAACTCAAAGCCTCTCTTCACAGACTTTCTGTACACTTGGTTAGGTAGGCTAGCAAAGCCCACATATCCCTCCAGATTTTTTTGTTGCTGGAAAGTAATGCAAGAACACATGTCAATACCATCGACCCAATTTAGCAATGTTCAATAAAAGGCCTAGATTACTTGCAAATGATGGCAAAATAATTATGTTTAGTCATGCATGGAAATGTTGGCCAAACTGACCATCCATCAGTACTTACAGCTATTTTGTTGTCCAATGTAAGATGAAGAGCCATAGGAGAACACACAGACACAGAGGAAAAACAACAATAGTCAAAATCTGTGATTATTAAATAATTTGTTTTCACAAAGTGCAATAAAGGGTGTTGCTTAGGCTAGCAACTACAAAATCAAAGTTTAATAGTACAATGTTGCAAGTAGAGGCTGTGGCATTCTTACCATTGGCTTCACCTGGGCCAACAAAGGAATACAATCTCTTGGCTGATGCCCATGGGTATTTTGCACTGTGCTTTACGTTCAGGTAAGAGCCAATGTACGTGCAAAGTTATTATAAAAATGTAGTGTCCTTGAATATTGATGAAATACAACGTATAAACGTTAAATGTAAGTTCTGGATATCACAACAGTAGACACTGAACATTGTTTTAGCTATAGTACTGACAAAAACCCATCTGCTTGATAATGTGAATGTAGATTCTGTTTCCGCTGTTTGCGGTTGAACTGAAGGAAGTGGTGGCAGGTACACATTTGAATATCTTATACCAACTAAAAAACAGGGTTCTTTGCACTAAGACAATCAAAGTAACCGATCATTATAATTGTCCTTTTAGCTCACACGCACATTGATCAAATTGCCCAGTGTGCACGTACAGCTCATGCAGAACCAATTGTACACAATTGGTGTGAATAAATACATTACTTGACATTTCGTTAATTCGTTAGGTTACCTAACGTTAACTAACCACGTAATAATCAAGAAGAACCAATCAATACATTTATTAAGTAGTGCCTTGCATTATGGTAGTTAAACTAGCGTTGCTTTAGCGGTAGCATTTTTCTGAATCGTAGCTCGCAAGCTAGTTAGTGTCTTAGGCTTGTCAGCAACCTAGCTGGCTATCGTAGCTAACTATGCTGTACACATAAATGCCCTACTAAATCCTACCTAACCTAACCTAAAATGAATTTAGTTAACTAAAGGCAGACACATCAAATCAAACTACGTAAAACAAGCGCAAGTAATCGCTTACGGGGAATAAAATAACGAGCTGGCTACACAGGAAATGCCTGAGCTAGCTATGGTTAATGCTAACCTGCTAGCTATTTTGGATAGCAACTCATCCAA